>APFE030722530.1:0-10866 GCA_000404065.3 Pinus taeda
TTCTATGGCTACAACCATATAAACAAATGTCCCTCAAGTAAGCTAAGAAGGATAATAAATTGTCACCAAAGTATTATGGTTCGTACAAGGTGTTGCAAAAGATTGGTACTATGGCATACAAATTGGAGCTTCCTGCAACTTCTTGAGTGCACCCAGTTTTCCATGTTTCATGTTTAAAGAAGGTTATAGGTGACAAGCTCCCAGTTCAAACAATATTGCCAGAACTCGACGAAGAAGGAAAAATTATATTGGAACCGGAAGTAGTCACAGAAACAAGAATTCAACAGCTACGAAATCAATCAATTTCGGAGTATCTCATCAAGTGGAAGAACTTATCCACTGAAGATTCCACATGGGAGGATGAGATTTTTATACAGAAGCATCTAGAACTACTCAAGCGTTGACGAAAACACTTTTTTGAAGGAGAGGGGCATGTTAGGTCCCTATAATACTAGTGATTACCCCATTACTATTGTAGTTGTATCCCTTATTAATATTGTTGTGCCCCTATTGTCCCCATATTATTATTACTGTGCCCCATAGAATCCCTCTATTGTTATTTTTGTGCCTTTATATTATTATTGTTAGGTTGGCTTGGTTATATTGTGACCCCTTACACTTTTTGTGAGCTGGTTTCATAACATTTCGGCGAAAATCACATCATCATTCATTTGTCAAGGCGTTTCAAACCAACAAGTGTGGTTCATCGTCGAGACAAGTTGAAGAACTAGATCAAGGTTGCATGTTAAATAGAGAGAGAGTGTAGATCATCCAACAACTATATTTGACTAGGAAACTACTATAAGAGACTAGAAAACAACTATGTTTGACTGGACTGGAGCAATGGATTGACTAGGAAACTGCTATAATAGACTAGAAAATGGCTAAGTTGGACTGGATTGGACCAATGGATAGGGACAGGGAGAAATTAGAAAATTAATTTAAAAGTTAGTTATGTTATATTTACTAACTATATAGATAAATAAAAACTTATAATATTAATAGTATATGAAATATTAAAAATTACTAAAAGTCTATTAAAAGTATAACTAATCTAGTTAGTTAATTAATGCTTATTATTATTATTATTATTCTAATTAAAACCACTAGTAAAATAGATTCAAGTCATAGTTGTTATTGATTAGTTAGTTAATTCATGAATAGCTTTGTTTAATATATTTTGAAGGCATCTATCTATCTATCTATCTATCTATCTATCTATCTATATATATATAATATATATATATTATTATATATATATAATAACTAAACTAACTAACTTCACTACTTAGCTAGTTAAATATGCACAATCTCTTAAATAAAACCATAGGGAACAAAGATTCAAGTTATTGAGCATAATATAGTTGTTATTAATCATAATTAACTAATTTAATTATATGTAACGGGTAAATACCTTATAAAAAAAAAAAATTATTTATACATTATTTTAATTTAAAAAGATTTATATTACTTATTCAAACAGAACCATTCATTTCCTTATTTTTAATCTAGAAGAGAACCAGTAAAATAAAAACCAATGAGCAGAGAAGGGATAAAAAAGAAAACAAACGATCCAGAAAACGATGGGGAAAAAACCAAACAGAGAAGATTTCAGTAAAAAGAACAACACAATGGACGGGGACGGGGGTTATGATGAAAGGGCAGGGATCCAGCAACTGTTAATTTTCCAACCATCATCCCTATTAAGATTGCTCAACCTTTTTCCAATTTTTATGGCCTCCCTAAACTTCTGGTGATGAAAAGGGGCAATCTTGGCAATAACATGAGCCTCACCAATACATATGTGATGCTTAGTCTTTTCCGCATGTTTTGCCAGGGCAGAAGACCAGGTCCTCCCATGTTTTATGTCTGTTGAGTGCTCATGAATCCTTTGATTAATAGAGCGCCCAGTCTCACCAACATAGGGGGTCCCACAGAAACAAGGAATAACATAGACACCTTTCATGTCCTTGAGGTCAATAGGGTCTTTCACCGATCTAAGGGAACTACGGATGATGTTAAGGGGCCTGAAGGTAGAGGGAACATTATGCCTTCTGAGGATTCCGACAATCTTATCAACGGTCGCCTGGATGAAAGGGAGATGAACCCATGACACACGATCCTTAAGGTCTTTCTTAACCCTGGGACCTTTGCTAGCTTTTAGGAAAGCTTTCAAACCTTGTTTCTGACTATAACCATTATTAACAAAAATGTTAAGTAGATGGGTCTTCTCTTTATTAATGTTCTTTTCATCGAAGATTCTTTGCGCACAGGTTGCAAGCGTGTTGAGGAAACCCAACTTTTGAGCAGGGAACTGATGGGAGCTTCCATGAAGATACTGCTCAGTATGAGTTTTCTTCCTAAACAATTGGTGGGAGAAAGAACTGTCTTCATTCTTTGAAATGAGAACATCAAGGAAAGGAAAACATCCATCAACTTCTTTCTCCATAGTGAACTTTATGAAAGGGAATTGATTGTTGAGATGCTGGAAAAATAGATCCAGCTCCTTCTGGCCATATAAATTGAAGAAAGGTCGAGCAATCTTAACAGGGATGAGGCTAGAAAATTAGCAGTGGTTGGATACCTTCCCTTTCATCATAACCCCCCGTCCCTGCCCCTTGTGCTGTTCTTTACAGTGAGATCCTCTCTGTTTGGTTTTTCCCCCCTCATATTCTAGATCATTTGTTTTCCTTTTTATCCCTTCTCTACTCTTTAGTTTTTAGTATTTTGGTTTTTATTTTACTGGTTCTCTTCTAGATTAAAAATAAGGAAGTGAATGGTTCTGTTTGAATAAGTAATATAAATCTTTTTAAATTAAAATAATGTATAAATAATTTTTTTTTTGGATGAAGGTATTTACCCGTTACATATAATTAAATTAGTTAATTATGAATTAACTAACAACTATATTCTACTCAATAACTTGAATCTTTGTTCCCAGTGGTTTTATTTAGAGGGATTGTTGCATATTTAACTAGCTAAGTTAGTTATAATAATCTTGTATATTTTATTTATTATTTAATATTATAGTATTAAATATTGATGCCTTCCAATATATTTAAACAAAGTTATTTATGAATTAACTAACTAATTAATAACAACTTGACTTGAATCTATTTTTTGCTAATGGTTTTAATTAGAATATATATATATATATATATATATTATATATTATAATATATATATATATATATATAATATATATAATATATTATATATATAGATAATTGCATTAATTAATTAACTAGATTAGTTATAATTTTAATTTTAATAAACTTTTAGTAGTTTTTAATATTTCATATACTTTTAATATTATAAGTTTTTATTTAACTATATAATTAGTAAATATAACATAGCTAACTTTTAAACTAATTTTCTGATTTCTCCCTGTCCCTGTCCCTGTCCCTTTCCCATGGTCCAGTCCAGTCAAACTTAGCCATTTTCTAGTCTATTATAGTCGTTTCCTAGTCAAATATAGCTGTTGGATGATCTTCACTTTCTCTATTTAACATGCAACCTTGATCTGGTTCTTCAACTTGTCCTGACGATGAACCACACTTATTGGTTCCAAACACGTCGACAAATGAATGATGATGTGATTTTCGCCGAAACCGCTCTCAATTAACTTGTTATGGATCACAGAAACCTAAATTCAACAAAGTTGCTTATTATTTTTTACCTATACAATTATATATTATTTATTTTTAAAGTGACGATTGAAAAATGAGTTTTGAAAATCAAATATTTAGTTGTGGTGGATTTTATTATTTGTAAGAAGGAAATAATAGTTTTAATTATAATAAACTCTCATCCTCTTACTTTTGAGATGTATTAATGATTCTTATCTAGTTTATTTTATTTTATTTTTGTTAATGTAAGCATATGGTTTATTTCAAATATTGTAAGTTGAAATGATGATCAACTCATAGCCTCTTACTACTTACATTCATTAATGATTTCTATCAATTAAAAAAATTAACTTAAATAGTATATAGTTTACTTTTATGAGATTAAATATGGCAAGTTATGAGGTTATTTGTCAAAGCAATTGATTTTGTTTAATAGGAAGTTAAAAGAAATATTATCATACAAATTACCCATGAGTTGCAGAGAAATTGGTTTGTGTAAGGTTTAGTTTTCATCAAACTATTGACTCAAGTATTATGGGAGGAGTTGAGGATGGGAGCCACCTTTAGGGGAATTAAACTATTCTAAGGGGTATCCAAGCTTAACCAAGTTTCACACAAGCTTGGTAATAACATCACATCGCGATCATTCTTTCGTCCAATATTAGGGTTAGCCCTACCTAGAGTCAATCTAGCAATGAAAAAAAAACAAAAACAACAATATCTTACAAATTAGAAAGCAAATTTGTTTAAAAACATTTATTATATTAGTCTTTAAGTAGATGAGGTATACATTTTCATGTCAATTTGCATAAGTCTTATTTTGAAAATAAAATAAAAATGGCATGATTTTTTTATTTTTTTTTTGTAAGCTTAATGGGACCTTTCATTCATGATTAAACCATGTTACATGAACATAAAGATTTTGTGGCCTCAACCTGCCCATTGGAAAACCAAGTTTGTTTTCCATCAGAAAACATTATAATCCATTCAAAATCTGAAGTGTTTGAGCCTATCAAATTTGTCCTTATAGGCCTTAATGTCTACAGTCCATGTCATACTTGTCAAACTTACTATATTACTACTAACCTACATAGACAACATCAAAATTTTCGGAAACTAAATGAAAAACATTTACTGCTTAGTCCTTAGAGGACTCAACCGAGGCAAGATCCTTTGCACTGGAACCTAAAATCTTAGAATAGTGAGGGCATCATTGAAGGTGCCTCTCAATTCGTTGCAGGCAAACATTATGTTGCTAGATCTAAAATTGGAGTAGTTGGAAGTCCTTTTGTATCTCCTGGAGTCCTAGATTAGTTTTGGTATATTCAGTAGTGTACATGATATCTCCGACCACAATATTCTTCATCATCCAATAAAGATGAATAATTTGTTTATATTGAGTAACCTTGCCACAAGTGTGGCCTGGGTTCGAAACCAACATCTCCCAGTCATCCTCTTGCATCTCTTGCTCTGCTCGGTGGTTGAGGTTGGCCTCCCACCCTGCTATCATCTTTCTCACATGTTTTGGAGTGCCATTGATATATGCATGAGTGAAATCACTTACGTGTTCGGCCTGAGATTTCTAACCAGCCTTTATGGGAAGCTGTGAGGAGGATTCCCCTCTCTTTACCCGAGATCCCTTTTTCCAATTCCTTCTAAGACCTCCAGTGTCTGGTTCTCCATTCACTGTGTTTGTCTGGGCCATTTTTGGCACAGTCGACTGAACTACAAGGTAATCACTAAGCTAAAACAACAGGAAAGAAGCCACTCACCACACTACAAATGGGTCGCCTCTTGCTTTAATGGCACTTGAGACATTATTAAATAACAAAAACAGAGTATATGTAATGTTAGCGTGATCGTGTTTATAAATACAACCAACCGAAGCATCCAACCTCCATCGACGCCTCTCCTCTGTTACCCACACCATATCCTTAATCATATTACTGAGAAAATAGATTATAAAACGGGTTGTGGTTCTCCCGAGGGATAACCCCTTGACCATTTCCTCGAGCTTCCTCCTGAATTGATAAAGAACATCAGTTTTTGAAACCAAAATTACCAACATACATGATATAGTTGAAGGTTGGTAAGGTCAAATATGGAAACTTCCATACCCGTCATACATTCCATTCATCCCACAGAGATACAGGAGATTAACTTTGTCATGCATTCCCAAACACTGAAGTAAAATACCATATAAGACTGAAATAGACTCGGAACTATCAGATTCAAGATAGAAGTTATTCCTTTCAACCTTCTCATAAGACGAATAAACACCAGACTGAAATTTCATCCATCCATAGACCGAGACCCAAGACATATAGAAAATATGCACAATTTCAGGAATTCAATGATAGATATGGGGAGAAAGAAGCATAACATACCTTATACCCTTCACCTTGGAGCCTGCGTTGGTTGCTTCCCTTTGGATGAGCTTGCTTTCATATCTTTCACCTAGAGAAGCACTCATATTTTTCCAACCTCGCAACATTACAATAAGGTTACACAAGATTGTAGGGAGAGTAAAATGAAGCTCCACCCCCTAGATTCTACTATGCAAGAACGAGTTTTTTCCCCTTATGTCTGATCGCATACGGACTCCCATCTTGTCGTACCTGCCCCTCTTTTCACAAGCCTGACATGGTCACCCCATCACATTAAACATTGTTGATTGCTTGATCGTGTTGGCATTATGATACATATCTTGTACCCTATGGCAACCCGCTCATCTCAGATGATAAATTATAGTGCAGCAAAGTTATTTTCTGATTCCGCAGGTGCTCAGATCAAAAGATGCGATCATCGGCAGGTTGCGCAGGAGAACCGTTGAAAAGGTGCGGATATGTTCACAGGTCTCCTGCACAAAAGGTGCAAACCAAAATTTCACGCACTTTCATTCAGAGAAAAGTTCACGCACTTTCATGCAAAGAAGAGTTCACGCACTTTCATGCAGAGAAAAGTGCACGCACATGGGAAATCTTATGGTTGGTTCATGGTATTAGTTCGATAGTTTTTGATCCTATGGTTTTGGTCCATAGTATTGCATCCAAAAGAATTGAACCCAAGTATTGGGTCCGTGGTATTGTTTCTCAATGGTTTTGGTCCATGATTTTGAGTAAGGCCTAGCCTATAAAAAGGAAAGGAGATCATTTGGCTAATTACAAGTGTGTTGAAAATCTTAAGAAGAGCAAGCTCTAAATTTCTGATAATCGGTTGGTGAGACATAGTTGAATCTGAATCAAGGAGAAACCGGAGCATTATAAGTCGGATCTACTGAAATGTTGAGATCCCTTTGACACATGAACGGATTTGTGGTTTCGACAGTCTGGGGTATGGTTGAGGACTGATAAACTGTCTAAATCCGGAGGTGCGCAGGAGCGGCAAAGGCGCAGTGCAGAGGTGCACAGCACCAGAGAAGAAGCAGGTGCGGAGGAGCGCAGTTGAATCAGCGAAGTAGGTGCGGAGGTGCGCTGAACAGTAGAAAGTACAGGTGCGGAGCTACGCAGACTCGTCACGGAAGAAGTGCATATATCCGCAGGTTTCCTTCGTTGAAGTTGCGAACCTTTCTTGAAATATATTTTAGCTGTATTTTACCTGTTTCTGCAGAGATCTGGGTTTAAATTGGTGTCTGGTTATTGGTGTTATTTTCTGGTTACTTCATTCTGAGAAGTTATTTGTTTAAAGGAGATTGGGTGATGCACATGTACTTGATGTTTTGGATCCAGTTTGAAAATTTATGCAACGTGGTCCCTGGAAGAAAAGAGAAGGTTGTAGCCTTTTGTAGGTCAGCACCTACGTACTAGTATCTCAACTAGTACAAGAGCTAAGGGGTTGTAGCTCCCTTCCAGGAGAAGATGGAAAACGAGAGAGGGTAGTAGCTCTCTGCAAGTTGCAGCCTGCATACTGGTAAAGGACTGCACCAGTACAGAATCATTGTAAGAAGAAGTTTCTAATTGAAAGAAGATAGTGACATATTGCAACAGGTGGTTTTTGCCCACATTGGGTTTCCACCTTACATCTTGTGTTCCTTGGTGTGACTGTCTATTTTTTGTTCCTGCTCATTATTCTATGGTTCTCACATACAAATTAATGAAAAACATCTAAAGAATAAATTAAATTATAAGTTTGGAAGGTATATGCAAGTTTCAATTGTCAGATCTGAAAATATTTGTATAAATTGATACGAGTTTGATAATATTGATTCACCCCCCCCCCTCTTAGTATTATTTCTAACAATTGTTATCAGAGCAGGTCCTTCAGAAGAAGCTTGATCTCTTGAAGGAAGATCTATCATCATGAGCAACTACGAGAGAGAAGCATCTATCAGGCCACCAATTTTTGATTGGACCAACTTCGTCTATTGGAAGGTAAGAGTCACATCCTATCTTCAATCTCTTGGTACAGAAGTCTGGGATATCATAGATACAGGGTACACATTTCCATCAGCAACTCCAACAGATCCGGCTGAGAAGAAGAAATATGAAACCAATGCAAAAGTAGTCAATACTCTATTAGGATGTCTATCTCAATCGGAATTCGTCAAGGTTATGCAGTATAAATCCGCTAAGGAAATATGGGACAAGATCGTTCTGAGCTATGAAGGAGATGAACAGGTAAAACGAGCAAAACTTCAAACCCTCAGAATTCAGTATGAGAATCTCAGAATGTACAATGATGAAAGTGTGGCTAACTATTTCCTACGTATAGATGAGATTGTTAACTGTATGAAAAACTTAGGTGAAGAAATAAAAGATGTTGTTATGGTTGAAAAGGTTCTAAGATCTTTGTCTCCTAAGTTTGAATCAAAAGTTTCTGCTATAGAAGAAAAGGAAAATCTACAGAAAATTACCATGTCGCAGCTACACAGAATTCTAACTTCTTACAAAATGAGGAAAGAAGGACCATCAGATAGAAGAGAAGCCGCGTTCAAGGCTTTAGGTAAAGGAGATTACTATGAGTCAGGGCATATGTCAGAAGAAGAGGAAGAATCAAAATTTTTCAAGAACCTTCAACGGGGTGCTGGAAGATTCAAAGGTAAGTTACCCTTCAAATGCTTTGCTTGTGGAAGAGTCGGTCACTATGCTTCCGAATGTCCTCATAAGGATAAACTTGACAAAGGTAAGGAACCTATTAGATGGAACAAGAAACATAACGTAAATAAGAAAAGCTATTACACTCATGAAGACAGTGATGGACTTCCAAATAGTGATGAAGATGAACGAGGTAATAATTATAGACTTTTAATGGCTTTTGAAGATGATGATTTCATGGATGCTATAGATGAAGAAGGTCTTTATGAAGAGATTTCTAAACTCAAAATTTGTTTAGAAGAGAAAAATATGATTATTGATACTCTGCAATTTCAACTGGCTGAAAGGGAAAAACATCATGAAAAGTTAGAATGTGAAATTGTGCGACTTAGAAAAGAGATTGAGAAAACAAAAGCTCTTAATCTTAGATTTGTTAAAGGATCTGAAACTCTAGATGAGATTATCAATGTGCAGCACTCTCCCCTAATCAAGACAGGTTTGGGATATAATGAAGAAACATCTCAAACGCAGAAACCATCCACCTCCAAAAGTTATCTTGATGCAGCAAGGAGTGAGAAAAGGCCCAACGGAGATCACCAAGTAAATCAGGGACGATTTACCTCAAGAAAGAACAAAGACTACCAGGTAAATTGAGGGCAATCTACTTTAAGGATGAACAGAAGCTACAACCAGCCACAGGTAAAACCTTCTCAATTTGCCTCAAGAATGGATGTCAATAGAGACTACAATCATCTGGCTGATAGATATGATAATCACAGGAGTTTCTTCAATGGCCAATGTTTCTCTTGTCATAACTTTGGTCACCAAGCAGCTCAATGTGTTTCCTATAAGACAATCATGACTAGAGAAGCTCAAAAACGAAGAAGCATGAATGGAATCACAAAAAGGACCTACAATAACTTTTCTACCCTTGAAAACGAAATTGAATGTTCTATTTGTAACAACTTCAGTCGCGAAGATTCTGAATGCAGGAGCAGGTTTTGGCAAACATCTTAGAAGGAACAAGCCTCAAGTGCCAAAACATGGAGAATGAAAGAACTACAGCCAGAAAGATGTGGTATAGACTTATATGTGGAATGGCAGGAAAATCAATGGTACATCGACAGTGGATGTTCAAAACATATGAATAGTGAAAAGGAAAAACTTTAGTCATATAGTGCCTTAGAAAAGGAGAAGAAGGTCTCATTTGGAAATGACACCCCTGCGCTCATAAAAGGTAAAGGTTCTGTTCTGTTGAAAGAAAAGGTCAACACTGGAAATGTTATGTATGTTGATGGCTTAAAGCATAATCTATTGAGTGTCAGTCAGATGTGTGATCAAGGAACTGAGGTAATATTTCGATCAAATGGATGTAGTGTTCATGATGTTGATATAGGAGAAACAATGATCAAAGGCATAAGAACTCCAAATAATTTATACATATTCAAACAAGGACAGCGTCAATGCTATCTAAGCAAGAATGATGAACACTAGCTATGGCACCGGAGATTGGGGCACCTAAGCTTCTCACAAATAAGGAAAGCATGCAAATACCAGGCAGTTCGTGGTCTTCCAGACATCAGAATTCTAGGCAATACAATATGCAAGTCATGTCAGTTTGGTAAGCAAACCAGAACTAACTTCCCTGAGAAGGAAGGATCAGCTAGCAGGCCACTTGAGCTTGTCTGTACTAATGTATGTGGTATGTCTAGGAAAAGGTCACCTCAGGGAGAAGAATACTTTATATTATTCATTGACGACTATTCAAGGATGGTCTGGATAGGAGTTATGAAGCACAAAGATGAAGCCTTCGAAAAATTCAAATCCTTCAAATCTTTGGTTGAAAACGAATCAGATCACAAAACTAAATGCCTCAGATCTGATAGAGGTGGGGAGTTTACCTCAAATGAATTTTTCGATTTTTGTGAAGAACATGGAATAAGAATAGAATTCTCTATAGCCAGGACTCCTCAGCAAAATGGAGTAGTGGAAAGGATGAACAAAATGGTTCAACAAATGGCTCGTGCTATGCTTGATGAGTCTGGAACTCCCGCAATCTTCTGGGGTGAAGCCGCATTTGTTGCAATTGTTATTCTCAACAAAACAAACGTCCAGGTGAACAGCACTCAAACCCCTCATGAGCTCTGGTATGGTGAGACTCCTTCGGTAAAATATTTCAAAATTTTTGGAAGCAAATGCTATAT
>APFE030722530.1:13543-32803 GCA_000404065.3 Pinus taeda
TCCAAGGTCTTGGTACTATCGTCTGGACAAATACCTTCATCAAAAAGGTTTTCAAAAGGATAAGCAGATAGAAATCTTTATATAAAATTTGAAAATAACAAATTGCTAATACTTGTTGTGTATGTAGATGATATCATCTTTGGCAGCAATGAAGAAGCTATGAGTCAAAACTTTGCCTTGGTGATGTAGAAGGAATTCGAAATGTCTTTGCTTGGAGAGCTGACATATTGTCTTGGTTTACAAATCCAACAAAATAAAGGCGGTATCTTTTTATCTCAAACCAAGTATCTCAAGCAGATCTTGAAGAAGTATGGCATGGAAGATTCGAAACCAGTATCCACTCTTATGGTCACAGGATGCAGCCTCAGTGCAAATGATGAATCAACAACAATGCATCAACCAACCTATAGGTCCATGATTAGAACTCTGCTCTATTTAACAGGTACCCGACCAGACATCATGCATGCAGTAGGAATGGTTGGAATATTTCAGGCAAATCCTAAGGAAACTCATCTTCAGGCAGTAAAGAGAATTTTCAAGTATCTTCAAGGAACTCAAAACTATGGACTATGGTATCCTAGAGATGCGGATCTCACTCTTCATGCTTATACAGATGCAGATTGGGCTGGAAGCGTGGATGACAGAAAAAGCACTAGTGGTGGTGCATTATTTATGGGTTCCATATTAGTATCTTGGTTCAGCAAGAAACAGAGTTCTATTGCATTATCTACAGCTGAAGCAGAATATGTGGTTGTTGCATCCTGTTGCATTCAACTCCTTTGGATGATGCAAACCTTGTACACCACCTATCTCTATCGTATGTGATAATACAAGTGCAATCAGCATTTCAAAGAACCCAGCCATGCATTCAAAGACCAAGCACATTCCGATCAAGTATCATTTTCTCCGGGAACAAGTGCTGGAACAAAAGGTCAAATTGGAATATGTTCCCTCCAAGGAACAAGTTGCTAATATTTTCACCAAACCATTGCCCAAGGAGACATTTGAATACCTCAGACAGACACTGGGGGTTGTTGATGCATCATCCTGCTGTTGAATCTTGTCTGTTGTAAGCAGGTGGATACACATACATTTGTTGGTGTATGTGGGTCAAATGGGTCTATCAGAGATCATCTGGCACAAGTTCAGGAGGAGCATATATTCTTCTAATGATGCATTGTTGGCATTATCTTAGAAGTCCTTGTTTTGATTTCTCAAGGGTTTTTTGGTGGAGTAGATCAATGTGTGTTGGTCTGAAGGTTGATTCTACTGATAGTTGTTCTTGTCTCTATGTCATGTACTTCTTTTCATATCAAGGTCATGTAATGGCCTATTTTGGTTTCCCCACTATGCCTGGGATGAATGAGTTGTGTCTATCTTGTGTATTCCCACTTGGATGGGAGATGGATGTATGTATGAGTCTTGATGATAGGAAGGTTACGTATAATGTATGGAGTCATGTTCTTTCTTGTAGAACATCTTTTTGCAGATAGCATTTCAGCACAGAGCATATACAAAGGGGGAGCTCATTCAGAGTTTCCAGCAGGTACTCAGGGGAAGTATGGTAGTCCGCCCCTTTGCCCTTGATGTCAAAGGGGGAGAGTGATTGGTTGTTGTTGCCATCAAGTCCAAAGGGGATATTGTTGGCATTATGATACATATGTTGTACTTGATGGCAACCCACTCATCTCAGATGATAAATTATAGTGCAGCAAAGTTATTTTCTGGTTCACGGACTTTCACACAGAGAAAAGTTCACGCACTTTCATGCAGAAAAAGTTCCTTTCATGAAGAGAAAAGTTCATGCACTTTCATGTAGAGAAAAGTTCCTTTCACGTAGACAAAAGTTCACGCACTTTCATGCAGAGAAAAGTTCTTTTCGTGAAGAGAAAAGTTCACGCACTTTCATGCAAAGAAAAGTTCACGCATTTTCATGCAGAGAAAAGCGCACGCACATGGGAAATATTATGGTTGGTTCATGGTATTAGTCTGATAGATTTTGATCCTATGGTTTTGGTCCGTGGTATTGCATCCAAAAGTGTTGATCCCAAGTATTGTGTCCATGGTATTGAATTGTTATGGTTTTTGGTCCGTGGTATTGTGAAAGGCCTAAGGCTATAAAAGAGGAAGGAGATCATTTTGCAAGGCATCTTCTGAATTATTGAATATCTGATGAAGTGCTAGATCTGGAATATTGTGATTGGGTTATGGTGCATATTTGGATCTGAATGAAGAAGGAACCTGAGCGCAATGAGAAGGATAAGTTCTATTGATGGGTCAAAATCTTAAGGCTGGAATAGTTGTATCTCTATATGATTTTGATCTGTGATATGTGGCGCACGCTTGATCTATAAATCTGATAATCTGGGTTAACTAATATCTGAATGTTTAAAGAATGAATTTATAGATCTGTACGTAGGTTTCTGAATAGTGAAGTAGCGTACATCTCTTGATTTATGTTCTAGCTGCCTCTGTTTATTGCTACAGTGTTCTAGGTTCAGAAGTGGGGTGTGATTACTGTTATTATGATTTGGGTACAGTCATCAGAGAAGTGTTTATTTTGATTCAGTTTTGATTGGTGAAAAGATGTTTGGTTGATGCATAAATTGTTGATGTTTGATAGATGTTATTTGTGGATCCAGTCTGAAAATTTATGAAACGTGGTCCATGGAAGGAAGAGAAGTTTGTAGTCTTCTGTAGGTAGCAGTCTGCCTACTAGTATCTCAACTAGTACAAGAACTAAGGGGGTTGTAGCTCCCTTCCAGGAGAAGCTGGAAAACGAGAGAGGGTTGTAGCTCTCTACAGGTAGCATCCTGCGTACTGGTAAAGGGCTGCACCTGTACAGAATCATTGTAAAAAGAAGTTTCTAATTGAAAAGATAGAGACATACTGCAGTAGGTGGTTTTCACCCACATTGGGTTTCCACCTTATATCTTGTGTTCTTGTGTGTGATTGTCTTCTTCTCTATTTTTCTGTTCCTGGTTACTGTTTATATGATCCTTATGCACAGATTAATGTTCAACATCTGTAGAATATTTTAAATTATAAGTCTCTATGGTATACGCGGGTTTCCTTATTTGTAGTTGCATATATACGCGGTTTTCTCTAATTGAAGTAGCGTATATGTTATGGGTTTGAAAAAGAAAATAATTGACCAGATAATACTAATTCAACCCACCCCCCCCCCCCGCTCCCTCTTAGTGTTATTTCCAACAGAAGACAACTTCCTTTGTGGGCCTATTTAAGTCAAATTTTAGGTTGCTAGAGTTTGGACTTGAAACAGAGCTAGCAATGTCCTAATTCCCTAGGGATTGGTCATTGACATTTAGGTCATCCATCTTTCTTCAAACAACATCCATATCATCATCCTAGAAGGAGAGTGTGTTTTTGGGAGACTGGAGTTTTTTGTGATAAAAATGAGATAGTTGGAATGTTGATGAATTTGCCATTTTAAGTCCATATTTTCTATCTGCAGGGCCTCCATATGTTGATTGCATGCATTGCAAACTCTGAACTTCCATAGGTGGTTGAACTACTGAGATTAGTAAACATAATTGACAATGCGGGAGGAGCCCAGGAAGCAAGAGAGACTAATTTCAATTTGTGCAGACATAGGATGTCACAAGGGTTTCGTGAGACACCAACAAGCACTATGGCATCCGGGGAAGAAGGTGTTGTGTCAAAGGATAAGATAGTGGTTAAGAAAAATTATTCATTCAAGCATAGGGAGGGAAAACACTGGGAGGCAGAACTGGTGAAGAGAGGCAGCAGGGGCCTGGAGATATAAAGAAAAACCATCTTTTACGACAAAGTAGGGAGTCAAAAGAACTGATAACCCAAGAGAGTGAAGATGGGTGGAGGAGGTTCTAGAACGACTCAAATTAATAAAGGGAAAAGAGAGCAAGGAAATTCACCACAAAAGGAAGATGGGACTAGAAAATAATTGAGCATAAACGTTGAAGACAAACCTGGAGGAGACGCCCAATAGCATTGAAATCTGAGCTGCAACGAGTGCCCTAGGATTTGTCTCTGTTGGATTTCTTCCAAGTATGGGTGCCCGAGAGTGAATTTATTCAATTGACCAAGTTGCTGTCAAAATAAGAATCAAACTTTATTAAATCAAATCTGAGCAGCTCACAGGTGTGGAACACCACCTGGAGACTGCCACTGTAGAACACGCTCTGCCTTACAATTGATTACATGAGAAATATATACATGAACCACACATTTGGCGAAGTTGAACAGAATTCTAATCTAAGGTTTAGTTTGAACCGTCACACCATTAAGCCATTTCTACATTAATCTCAACACTCCCCTTTAATGGAGAAATATATTCACAAATATGCCTAACACTTCCCTAAACAACTCAAATTTGATTCTACCAAGAGGTTTGGTAAAAATATCAGCAGCATTGTCACAACTATTACAATACTCAATATGGATTTCTTTTGACTGAACTTTCCCCCTGACGAAATGAAACTGTATATCGATATTCTTTGTGTTCTTATGAAATATTGGATTATTTGCAAGTTGTATGGAGCTCTAGTTGTCGCATTTGATCATTGTTGCAACCTTTTGTTCTTCTCCAGCATCAAGAAGAAGTCTCCTCAACCAAACTGCTTCACATGTTGCTGCACACAT
Organism: Pinus taeda; assembly: GCA_000404065.3. NCBI lineage: Eukaryota > Viridiplantae > Streptophyta > Pinopsida > Pinales > Pinaceae > Pinus > Pinus taeda. The sequence goes on from APFE030722530.1 coordinate 18,185, forward strand.
AGCTTGATATTCAGCTTCTGTAGAAGACAAGGATATTGTGTTCTGTTTTTTTTTGCTCCATGTAATGACTTCGGATATGATGTTGAATGCATAGCATGTTATGGATTTTCCGTCACCTACATTTCCAGCCCAATCGGAGTCTAAAAAACCTGTCAATCTAACATCACATGAATCAGTATAAACAATACCAAAATCTAAGGTTCCCTGGAGATACCTCAAAACACCTTTTGCTACAACCTAATGGCTCTCAACTGCAGTTGTATCCCATTATCTTTGCACTATTTGAGGACACAATATTTTTTGTACTCTCCCCCTTGATCTGAGGGGAGAACCTTGATGCTTTTACCTATCTGCTTTTCAACTATACTTCTGAACTCTTTAAAGTATTCAAAATTGTGGCTCTTCTTCCTGAAGAAATACACCCAAGTAAATCTAGTACAGTCATCAATAAACAGCAAAAAATAGTATGCACCGCCTAATGACCTTGTCTACATAGGCCCGCATAGATTTGTGTGTACCATATCGAGTATATCTCTCTTTTTTCTATCAAGATTCACAAGAAATTCATCTATGTGCATCTTTCCCAGTGCACATGCATCACAGCCAATATGAACAAGTTTTAAAACAGGAAGACCTTCAACCATACCTCTTTTCTATAATAGCAACATATCGTTGAATTTAATATGGCCAAACCAATGATGCCATAAGTCCATTGTAGTCATGGAAGATAATGTCAATGCTTGATGTGGTGCGCTTTGGGCATTTAGCTTGTATAATCCTCCCACATGAATACCCGATGCAATAGGCTTCATACAATGCAACATGTCTTTAATGACACAATATGATTATAAAACTCTACCTTGAGATTCTGATCAATTATAGTAGAGAGAGATCAGATTCTTTTTTATCCCGGGTACATACATCACATTATGAATATGTATAATATTTCAATCAAGTAAAACAATAGGAATATTACCATAACCTTTGATTTGGTACCCTCTATCGTCGCCAAGATAGATGTTTGCTCCACTGCTAGTCTCTTTGAAGTCTTCAAACCACTGTCTGTACCATGTCATGTGGATGGATGCACCTGAGTCTAAAAACTAGGTATCTGCTTCATCATCCTTAGTCGAAAGGACAAAGTCAAATATGAACAGTCTGATGTTCTGACTCTGTTCCTCATCAGCAAAATGACCTGCATGATGTTTATGTTTCTTCAGGCCTTCATCAAACTTCTTCTTCATGCAATATCTAGCTATATGGCCAGTTCTACCACAATAAAAACATTTGGTCGCAGATTCATTTCTATTGAAAGACGTAGCTTGAGGTGCGGGCATCTTTCTTTGTGGGGTTGCATTGCTCTTCTATGCTACATTTGGCTTTCCTTTGAAGGGCTTCTTCTTCGCCATTAAGGCCAGCTATGAACTCTGAGGTTCTTGAGTCAGTCGCCTTTCCTCCTCTTACATGAGGATCCTTGTCAATTCTTCAAACACGGGGGATTTTTCTCTTGCATTCAAGCCAGTGATGAACATTTGATACTCGTCAGTCATACCATTCATGGTAATCATGACCAAATCTATATCTGACGCAACTTCACCGATATCACCCAGCTTGTTCTTGAGCTCCTTGATCCACGAAATAAATGCTACAACTGTCTCATTCTCCTCATATTGATGCAGAGAATATTTCTCTTCAAAAACAGCAATCGATTGTTGTTCTTGACCTCATAGAGATCCTTGAGCATCTTCCAAATCTTTCGTGCAGGTGCAATCTTGCAATCACAGATATAGGGAATAACACAATATTTAACTGACAATTTCGGGAGCATTCTTGCCTTAGTCTCTCGCTTGTCCCAGTCTTGGATTGTTGTTATTGTTCCTCCTGCAGCTAGGTTCGGCTTCACCTCATCATTGTTCACAATGTCCATGCATTGTGTCCCTCAAGCATGGTCTGCAGCTTGAATTTCCAACCAAAGTAATTGGATCCATCTAGTTTATTATTTTCATTAAGGTAAGCTTCTGCAAACTAGTTATTCATCTTGAATGAATAAAAAAAAACTACAACCCCAACAATTTAAAAAATCAATCCCAAATCTAATGAAAACTGAACCCAGATACAAAACAAAAACGAGCCCCAATCTATCTTTAAAAAAAAAAATTGCCCCCTTCTTTCAAGTAAAGAGCCTCTATTTTAATTAAAGAATTAAATAAAACCTTTTAATTTAAAACTTTAATTGAAAAAAATAAAAATAAAAAAACATATCCTGCCTCTCTTCTTTTAAAACACCCACTTGTCGAAGAACAATGGCTCACGTGTGGGAAGTGATCAGTAGTTCTGACCCCGCACTTCGATGCTCGAGCTGCGTTGATGTGCCAGTGGTCTATAAAATTTAGCGTAGTTGTAAACTTAAATCAAATGCATATGGATGACCACCATCACCAGCGCCTCCATGCCCACGCCTCTTCCTCGGATATTCCTCAATTCGGCAACCAGTGAAGAGAAGAATAAAAAAAAATACATTGTGAACTTTCATTGTCGACAGCACTCTCAGACACAATTTGTCATAAAACATAGGCAAATACGTTGTGAACCTTCTTCAGCCTGACAGCTTGCTTCCTCGTTCGAATCTACCAGTGACTCATTCATTTACCTACAAGCCTCTAACACTTCGTCATGAGACTTGCACCTCGAAGAGTTAGATAGCATTATGCATGGCGAACCCTGATGTTGTAACTTTATTATATATAGTAATAGCTATTCATGGTGGAAAATAAGCACAAAAGAAATGTTGCTTTCATGCCTCTTGCTCGGCCTCCAGGAAAGCGATCTTGCCTCCTTCGACCACCTACGGCCTCCTCCATGGCCTTCGATCTCTGCACACCCCAATCAACAACTCGACCTCAAGCGTTACTACAGTGACTTAAATTGACAAATCAACAATGATTTCAGGCTTCAAGAACTATCAGCAGCATGATGTTGATCACGTAATCTGAGAACGCAGTCTTCGGCAGTCCCAGCCTCGCTTTTCTAGCAAAGGCAAATACTCAAACCACAACCCTTCTAATAATCACTACGGTTCTCCTCGAGCAACAAACAAAGCACCGACTTCCTCCTCTTCAAATTTAAGGAGCAAATCTCTAGCGTCAACTTGATATGGACGGTCTTTCTCCTCTTTGGCAGTCTGCAATGAAATAAGCAAGATCCACGGTCGGTGCGCTTGATCAAAGGCTCACTCGTTCCATTCCTAGGAAAAAAAATTGCGTAAAGGCATAAGTGAATCAACACAACTATCGTGCCAAATTTCGTGTTGATCTCGCCTCAAACGCGTCAGTCTCTCTCTCCACTCAGGGTACAGGCGTCCTCAACCCTATAGCTCTAATACCATGTCAAAATAAGAATCAAACTTTATTAAATCAAATCTGAGCAGCTCACAGGTGTGGAACACCACCTGGAGACTGCCACTGCAGAACACGCTCTGCCTTACAATTGGTTACATGAGAAATATATACATGAAACACACATTTAGGGAAGTTGAATAGAATCCTAGAAAATAGGAACAGAATCCTAATCTAAGGTTCGATTTGAACCATCACTCCATTAAGCCATTTCTACATTAATCTCAACAGTTGCAGGGGTGGGGAAGCAAACTCCTTGCCTCGTCGATGTTGAGAATTCTAGCAATTACAGGGAGCTCATTACAGATCCTCTTGGTGCCCAAATTTACAGACACCATGAAAACTTTGAGAGGGAAGAGCCCAAAATTCGACAGGAAATGGGAGGGTGTAGGGCGTGTGTTATATTCTTTCCATGACTAGCCCCACACATATGGGGGCGATAGCCCCCCCTAGTTGCGACGAGCGCAACAGGGGGGTCACAGGGCGAGTGTTAGCCCCACCTATTTGTTGCATCAGGCGCAGCAGGGGGGTCACATGGGGGGTGGTAGCCCCCCCTATTGGGGGGTTTGAGGGGGGTGGTGGGCCTCCTCTACGAGGTCTGGAGCAATGCCCTAGGGAATTTCTTTTTTGGACCCTATATTAGGTGGGCGGACCTACCTATGGTTTTGTGCATGGTTTTCGCACATGGTTTTGGCATGATGGTTTTATGACCATGGTATTTTGTAGATCTGGTTAAGGGAACTACAGTTATGTTCTAATCTAGGGTTTATGGATGCTTCGACATGTATATATATGTATTGTAGCATTAAAAGGAATATAATTAAAAATCAATATAGTAGTCCCGTTTTTTGGATCGAGTGGAAAATCTTTGTGTATATTTGTTTTATGTTTTATGCTCTTGCCATTGTTTATTTTCTGTTTTTAGAATTCGTATGCAAGTAGTTTTTGTACGGGATTAAAATCTACAAAAGAGATCCCCTGTGAAGAATTTTCCCAGAGGAGATTGTGAGGGAGGTCGAGTTATCCCTTGAATTTAACATTAGAATGGAGACCCTCAAACACGATGTTAATCAAATCACCATCAAAGCACAACATGCTCCAATTCACCAGATCCATCACTTTGCAAGGTGATGGAGTAGTACATGCAGGCTCAACACAAGACAAGGAGAGGCATGTGGAGTAAATATATCCTCCCATGCATGGGTGAGATGCAAAACATCTACCACGATGTCGAGCATCTTGGCCCATAAAATATTCACTTTAATGCTAATGTTGGCCCTTAGTTTAACATCAAGGGAGTGACGCGGGGAAAGATGCATGGAGTGTAGAGGGAACATTAGGGAGTTATGGGATAATATAATGGACTCTAAGACCATTAATTTCCCTTTGACCCACTTTTAGCATGCAAGTAGATTGGCTTGGTGATCTTCCTTTGAATTTTGGCTTCTAAGGATATTGAAGAGATACTTTGAGGGAAGAAGGTGCAAAGCACACTTTATTCTTTTGAGAAAGAGTTTGAGGAGATTCTCCTTTGGATAGGAACCATTGATTAGATGTTGTATAGTATTCATAAAGTCCCCCTAGATTATTAGCTCTGAAATTCCCACATCATGAGCCAGAGTTAGGCCCAATAAGAGACCATACATTACGCTTGATTGTTGGTTTTCCTACCAAGCCCATAAGAGTATTTGGCAATACTTTTTCCTTAAAGACTAGATATGATCCCTCCACCTCCTACTACCCTTGGGTTACTCTTAGAGGCTTCATCCAAATACAGGATCCAATGGTTATTCCCTTTTTTTCCAAAGGCTTCATTCAAGAGCGAAACTTCTAGGTGTTGCACAGGGGTCACAGGGGGGCGGTAGCCCCCCTATCGAGGATTTTTAGGGGGTGGCAGCCCCCCCTATCGGGGGTTGTGAGGGGGGCAGCAACCCCCCCTGTCGGGGGTTTTGAGGGGGGCAGTAGCTCCCTCTACGAATTCCAGGGCAGTGCCCCGAGGAATTTTTTTTTGGACCCTATATTAGGTGGTCGGATGTACCTATTGTTTTTGCACATGGTTTTAGGCATGATGGTTTTCTACCCATGGTATTTTGTAGATCCGGTCAAGGGAACTACTGTTATGTTCTAATACAGGGTTAATGGATTTGGGTTTATGGATGCTTCAACATGTATATATATGTATTGTAACATTGAAAGGAATATAATGAAAAATCAATCTAGTAGTCCTGGTTTTTGGATCCAAGGGAAAATATTTGTGTATATCTGTTTTATGTTTTATGTTCTCACCATTGTTTATTTTCTCTATTTAGAATTTGTATGTAGGTAATTTATGTATGGGGTTAAAACCTACAGAGGGAGAGATCCCCTGTAAAGAATTTTCCCATAGGAGATTGTGAGGGAGGTCAAATTATCCCTTGAATTTAACATCAGAATGGAAACCCTCACACACGATGTCAATCAAATCACCATCAAAACACAACATGCTCCAATTCACCAGATTCATCACTTTGCAAGGTGGACTAGTACAGGGAGGCTCATCAACACAAGCCAAGGAGCGGTGTGGGGAGCCTCCCATGCAGGGCCAGACACACAACATCTACCACGATGTCGACCATCTTGGCCCATAAAATATTCATTTTAATGTTAATGTTGGCCCTTAGTTTAACATCATTGAGTGTAGAGGGAACATTAGGGAGTTATGGGATAATATACTAGACTCTAAGACCATTAATTTCCCTTTGACCCACTTTTAGCAGGCAAGCTAGATTAGCTTGGCGATCTTCCTTTGAATTTTGGCTTCTAAGGATATGGAAGAGAGACTTTGAGGGAAGAAGGTGCAAAGCACTCTTTATTCTTTAGAGAAAGAGTCTGAGGAGATTCTCCTTTGGACAGGAACCATTGATCAAATGTTGTATAGTGGTCATAGAGTCCCCCTGGATTATTAGCTCTGAAATTCCCATGTCATGAGTTAGAGTTAGGCCTAATAAGAGACCATACATTACGCTTGATCTTTTGTTTTCCTACCAAGCTCCCAAGAGTATTTGGCAATAATTTTTCCTTCAGGACTAGATATGATCCCTCTACCTCCTGCTACCCTTGGGTTACTCTTAGAGGCTCCATCAAAATAGAGGATCTAATGATTATTACCTTTTTTTCCAAAGGCTTCATCGAAGAGTTGAAACTTTCGGGCGCAGCAGGGGGATCACAAGGGTGGCGGCAACCCCCCCTATTGGGTGGTTTGAGGGGGGCTGTAGCCCCCCTCTACGAGGTCCGGGGCAACACTTGGGGGAATTTTTTTTGGACCCTATATTAGGTGGGCAGACCTAGCTATGGCTTTGTGGATGGTTTTCGCACATGGTTTTGGGCATGACGGTTTTCTACCCATGGTATTTTATAGATCTGGTCAAGGGAACTACGATTATGTTCCAATGTAAGGTTAATGGATTGGGGTTTATGGGTGCTATGGCGTGTACATATATGTATCGTAACATTGAAAGGAATATAATGAAAAATCAATCTGGTAGTCCCAGTTTCGGGATCCAGGGGAAAATCTTTGTGTATATTTGTTTTATGTTTTATGCTCTCGCCATTGTATATTTTTTGTTTATGGAATTGGTATGCAAGTAATTTTTGTATGGGGTTAAAACCTACAAAGGGAGATATCCCCTGTGAACAATTTGCCAAGAGGAGATTGTGAGGGAGGTCGAATAAGGGCATGAGAGGAAGATGTGAGGGCATGAGAGGAAGATGTGAGTGATTGATTATTCATGTTGCTCACATAAGGGACAATGAGAGGGGCCTTACATACCTCTTTTCCTAAGGTTTTCAAAAATCATATTTTTTTTGTGGGAGAGGATCCAGCATAACATATTTAATTTAGGTATCGCAGTGGAATGACATAGGTGTTTCTAGAGAGAAGACTTTGAGGGGATTTGTGATGTGAAAAGAAGTTCTCTATATCCACCCTTGACTATGTAGACAAAATATTTCCCTCCATTCTTATCTTTGTCATGTTGGCTCTAAGGGACACCCCCCATTAACTTTCCTTTCAAAATATCCACAAGGGGATAAATATTGCTAGGGAGGTCATCCAGATTCCACCCAATCTAGCGACAAGAGTCATTCCATCTGGAAATATGAGCAATCATTTTCTTCTCAGAATTACACGTGAAGTTTCTCAAGGGTCGTAGTTCCTTTATTTTATGTACGGGCAATTGATACATTATTGAATCAACCCAAATGTGGGTTTTTGATCCATTCCCTTGAATCCGATTGAGGTGGTCATTGATGAGAGTAGTTGAAGTAGATATCATCTTCCACATCAGGGATCCTTACTGAAATGTCTAAATTGGGTAAATATCTCTTTCATTGCCATGTTGTTAATATTTTTCTTTGAAAACTTGTACCCACCAATTCTCAGGATGATTTTTGAGCTTCTAGGCCAACTTGGCTCCAATGTCCTCATTAATTAGAATGAGGTCCGAGATACCAAGCCCTCAATGATGTTTTGGGGTTCGTACATTATCCCATTCGACCAAATTGAACTTTTTATTAGCGCCTTTGTCTCCTTACCACGTGAACTTTCTAACATTGAATCCAAGATGGTGGAGAACATATTGCGGAGTAAGAAGAGCCGAAAATTGATATAGGGGGGTGGCAGATAAGAATGCCTTTATGAGAATGATGCAAACCACTAATATTAGCCATCTAGCTCCCCAAGCTTCTAGCTTGCCTTTTATTTTCACTAGAGTGTCATGCCATGCTTGTGGAGAATGGAATTTAAGATAGATGGGAATGTCTAGATACTTTGAGCCAATAATTTATCCAATTTGATTTTTTTGGCTCTGGATACATTCCACAAGAATATTTGATATTTTTTCACATTAGGCAAGCCTCTAAAAGCTAAAATAAAATTGTTCAGAAGAAATTTGAATCTTCTAGCTATGACTAGAAAAGTTCCACCCAAAAGGATGGTGTCATTTGAAAACTAAGAGTGGTTGGTACTTTTGACATTTTGGGCATATCTGAGACCAAGGAGTTGACCATTACTACGTCCAAATTCCAGGCAACGACTTAAATCATTTGCCATGATGATGTATATAAAAGGGGATAGAGGGCAGCCTTGCCACAAAACTCAAGAAGCTTTGAAAAAATTCGTAACTTTGTCATTCACCATGGGTGCAATCCAAGGAGAGTCAATGCAGAGAGTGATCCACTGGATAAATTTGGCGTGGAATCCCATCTTCCTCATGACATTAAGTAAGAATTTATGCCTTACTTTGTCAAAATCATTAGCGAGATCAAGCTTAAAATCGTTCCTTGATCACCCCTTATCTAACTAGAGTCAATAACCTCTTGAACTAAGATGATATTGTCTATGATCATTCTCCCAGGTGTTGAAAATGCAACAAGAAATTCCTAAATTAGTTTTTTTCTTTGAATTAAATTAGGAGAAAAATTTGTAATTCCACATCATAAGACAACTTATATGAGCTAACTAAATTAATTTGACTTAGTTGGTTCAATTAACCAATTTGAGGGTATAACTAGAGTCATGTAGAGTGTTTCCACGTTATAGGAGCCTTGGTTGAGTTTATTTTGAGTTGTAATTAATTAATTCAGTCTAACTGTGTTAAAGTCAGTTAAACTAGTTCCAACTGATGGAGGAACTAGTGGGATGTCTAGTAGTGTGGTGTTGCCTGAAGTCGAGTGTGGTGTTGCCTAAAGTGCAGTGTGGTGCTTCTTATAGTGATCAACCAGTTAACTGATAATTCAGTCATAAATAACTCATGCATGTCAGATATGAGAGTTACCTAGTTGAGGTTGGAGTTCAAGGGCAATGTACTATCAGTTGTATAATTATTTGAATTGTACAAATGGTGCATGTTGTCAGAGGAAGACCCTAAAGGAACTGCACAATCCAATGGAGGAAAATTCCTATTAAATAGGCGCCTAATTCCTTATTGAGAAACCCAAGGAAATAGGAGTTTGGAGGCTTGGAAATTTGGCTAAGTATTGGCAAAAGGCAGTCAGTCAAGCAGAGGATATAACATACTTGTGCAGGTTGAGTTCAAGGTTGAGCAGAGCATATTGTATTCATCCAAGGATTTTCTAGGAGGCAGTGAGATAGATAGAGATAGTGCAGAGGTTGCTCGAGCTTGAGGAAAGCATTGTAATCTTCTCATATTTTTTGATTAATGTAATATACAAATAATAGGGGTTTTTTAGTTGTGGATTTCCCCATAAAATCATTGTGTTATGTGCGATTGAATTCTTTCTCTTTTATGCTTTTTTGTTTCATTGATCATTTATTGTTTCCCCTAATGAGTAGAGTAGATTCAATTCAATCATTTTAGCATATTACAGTCCACAGTTTGAATTTCTACACCAAGGACAAAGCCTCCTTGGTTTTCATATATAATATGAGGTAGGATTTTTTTAGACGATCCGCAAAAACCTATTAGATGATTTTATACAAGACATGCAAAGAGAGATGGGGAAAAATCTATCAAAGGAAGATGGATTTGTTTCTTTAGGAATTAGATCCAAGAATGAAGAATTGATACATCCACCAATGCATAGTTTATTTAAGGAATACCCAACCATTTTGCACAAATCTCTTTTAATAACATTCTATAAGTGTTGGTAGAAGTGAGTAGGAAATTCATCTAGGTCGGGGTCTTTATATGGATGAAAGGAGAGGACAACCTTACTTATTTTTTCCTTTTTTGGAATGAGAAATTAATTGGAGGTTCAGATCTTCAATGACCAATGTCGAGATATGCTCTAGCATATAAGATTCATCTTCTTCGAAAGGTTGGTCACTCTGTCTATACAAATTGTTGGAATGAGTAGTAGTTTCCTCTTTAATGTTTTGAAAGTTGTCGATTTTGAATCCCTATACTTGTATTTCTAAGATATTATTTTTCCTTTCCCGATTTTTAACTTGCTTATGAAAAAACTTGGTGTTTATGTCTCCCACTTGAAGCCATATGATATGGGATTTGATCCTCCAATACTCTTCTTCTTATTTTAATAGTGAATCATATTTTACAAAGTAGCCTTTTTCCTAAAGTAAAATTTCAATTATGACGGGATCATTTTCCATGGAAGTCTAGATTTGTTCTATTTTTTGTTCCATCTCTGTATAGATGCTTGTCGATCGATCTTAGAACTAGCTAGCCATAGTTTGATACTCCCTTTCAGTCTTTTTATTTTGGATTCCCATATATGAATCACACTTCCCTTAACCCAAGGGAGCCATGAAGAGGCACGTAACTCATGAAAGTTTGGGGACAGATTCCAGAGCGAGGAATGTTTAAAGGGAATTGGACCATAGTTATACAGGGTGGAAAGAGCCAACTTAAGAGGGCAATGGTCTAATCCATTTCAAGGGAGAATGAAGGAGTGAAGGGTAAAATTGAGGGCTAGAAAAATATCAGAGGTTAAGAAGTGGTCTAGCCTTACAACTATATGACCCGAGATGGGCTTTTTATTCTTCTAGTTATAGCGGTAGCCTAAAGGTTTTCTATCAGATGCAAATGACTTATTCAATTGTCCATGTGCTCTTGGAAAGGGTCACAAATAATGGATCCCTCTTTTTTCACTCTATTATGGAGTGTGGTATTAAAGTCCCCTCCAAAGATGCAATTGGTTCCAAATTCAAAGTCTTTATGACTGATGAGAGAGCTCCAACAGTCTTGATTTTCCTTAAAGTGAAAAGGCATATATACATTGATGATAGCACATATGTGGTTTATTGTGAGAATATGGAAGGAGGTGGCAATCCAATGAGTTGCCTTGAGTGAGTTTAGGAGTTGGAGTTTATTAGAATCCCACAAAGTGTATAATCCACCTGAGGCTCCCTTGGAGCTAACAAAGGAGACATTGTTATTGTTTCAAATTTTGCAGTGCCTTGATAAGATCTCCAACTCCTCCAATTTCATCTCGTGGAGAAGGGTTGCTGAGGGTTTTTATTTCTGAATGAGTCATTTTTCTCCCACCATTTTTTTCAGATCTCATGCCCCGATAGTTCCAGGAGACAATGATCAGTGCTTACTTTTAGATTTTGTTTCCATTTTAGGAGGGGTTGCTCCATCTCCTTTCTTGCTACCTTTATTGCTGAGTTCTACCAATTGAAGAGGGATAGTATGATGATGGCCTAACTCTTTTTCGTTTTCAATCTTTTCAATGTGAACTTCTTTGTTTATTTTCCTTCGTGATCTATGCAAGCAGTGTTCAAACTATTTGATTTTCTCTACTTTATATTTTTTTGCCTGCTAAACTTACGAATACATGAGTGGTTGCAATGTCTCTTGAAGAGAGGAAAGCCACTTCCTCTTTTGAATCATCCTCTGGATTACTATCTTGATCGACATTAGATCTAGGCTTGTCTATGGGTTATGTCCCCGACTCTACGTGGAGAGGTTGCTCAAGTTGCTTGTCTCGCACTAGAGGCTCTAGATGTGGGATTTATCCTTCTTCATCTTAAATAAATAAGGCTTCAAACATGTTCTTGTTACCTCCTGAATTTACAGCTTTACTCATCCTTTCTCCATTACTGGACGCTTTGTTTTTAAGGGAAGAGGGTCCTAAGTCTTTTTGTCTTTCATGTTCTTATTGAGGCTTGGGGGGAGGTTGTTTCTTATTGGATTCATGCCTCTTCTTTGCTTGTTTCCATTGTTCCTTTGAATCTCCTTGCTTTTCTTGATCCTATTGATTTTTAGGGAAATTTCTAGCAAAATGTACGTACTCATGGTCGTAATCAACTTCTTGAATATGGGACCAATTGTTGAGGCACCTTTTTTCAAGATCAACCTCAACACAAATGCGAGCACATGAAAAAATACCTTCACGGGCTCCACACAGTCAATGTGTTTTCCTAAAGCATTGTCGATGAGTCTAAAAGTAGCGTCGTTCCAACAATGGAGGGGGAGGAAGGGAAGTTTGACCCAATTAGGGACAAAGGTGGGGACATCACATTTAAGATTGAATTTGGGGCTCCAACGATCAAGGTAGAGGCCTTGGGAACTCATGAAGATCAAATACCTATCCGACTTATTTTCAAAGAAAATAATGAAAAACCATTTCGTGTAGAAGAAGGAAGCAATCTCACTTCGGATTAGAGGTCTCCAACTTTTTTTTATCCACACTTAGATAGACCAAGGAGAGGGACATATAACCATAAAATTACCACCTAACCCCCTTTTAGATAGTTGGAGGGCGTGCGATCTTTCTTAGGAGGCGAAGACTTGAATCTTTGGAATATCATTGTGCTTCTTGACAAATCTTGATGGAGGAGCTTTTTGAAACTTTGTCCCATTGGACACCAGGGCATTGCAAGCAGCGACTTCCTAGTCCAGAGGGGATTCAGGGACCAGACTGGTCATGGCTGACCATCTAGACAGAAAGTGGCACTATTTCAAAACAGAAAATGGCACCTAGGGCAAAAAGAGTCATGCTGTCAACAAGGGGGAACGAATCTGGGGAGCGTATGGAGGATCACACTCATGGGGAAGACATGTAAATGAATAGGAAGGAGAGTGTCCTTGAGCAGAGGCCCTGAGGGCTATAGGCCACCAAAACTTTAAGGAGGGTGTCAGCGGGTAGCGGCACTCGGGGCCACCAAGCAAAGCAACATAATCGACATTCATAAATCCAAAATTTGAAAATATAATATATATACTAATATAGCTATATATATATTATATATATATTATATATATATATATATATATATATATAATATAAATACTATATAAATATATATATATATATATATAATTATATATGTATAATACAAAAGGATTGGATTTTTTTTTTAGTTCATCTAAAACAACACCAATACTTACTACTCTTTAACATATCTTTCACTTCCTTGTATTCCAATATTAACTACAGCTTGTTTATTACTTGTTTTCACAAAAGAAAATTTATCTAATATATATAAGTATTATTAATACTAAATCTATCTAATATATAAGTACTATCAATATAAGAAGATAATTAAAATTAGAAATTCATACAATTAGATCCCACTTCATCAAAATATTCATAGAAACTAATATAGATCCCTATGGGTTTACGAAGTGTCGAGAGAGATCAAATCTCTCAAGATGCAAACTCCTTTTTGAGCACAAAACTTAAGGAAAGGTTTACACCTTAAAAAAAAATGATTCCTATTGACTCTTGGTAGATCCAGAGCTAAGATAGAACAATGATAATTCTTAATAATATTATTTAATGCATCAAGTGGCACTCTCCAACATAGTATGGAAAAGATGTTGTAAATTATTATTTAATGGTATTGAAAAAAAAAAAAATACCATTGGCAGTTTTTGGGTGCTAGGTTTTAACAACCCATGGTTTTGTCAATGGTATTTGTTATGATCAAGCCTATTTAAAGGCTTAGGGAAATCCATTATCGAATACAAGAATACTAGCTTAGATCCATCTTAACTCTGTACTTGATCTCTCTTGGTACTTAGTAGATCCAGGTTTAAGATGGATCTAGGCTGGTATTTATATAAATATCACATTTCTATATAAAAATATTCTTTGCTTTATTTTTTTTATTTATTTGCTAACACAAAGGAATCTGGCAGCTCACATGACATTCGGCTACCAATAAATCTTTGCGGTTTATGACATGTCCTCCTCTTCGTAAACCGTGTCACAACGGAAGGGATTTGAGCAATGGATCTCTTAGTTACCACAAACTCACATTACTTTGATCACCAATTGAGTTGCCCCCTTGGGACATTTAGTTTTAATTTTATTAAATTTTTCTATAATATATATAATTATACTATTTTATCCTCTTATTATCATATGTTTAATAACTTGTATATATGATTAGCATATTACATATATATATATCATAATACCTACCCACCCACACCCACACATAATATACTCTTAGAAAAAGAAAGTCTATGGTATATGTCTTAAATTTGTATATGTTTAAAAAATAAATATAAATATGAAGTTGTGGAATATAATGGTTATCAATATGAATTGTTATTTTAATTTACATCATAAAATGGATTTTTATTTTTATTTTATTTTTGTGAATTGTATTGCTTTAAAATGTCTTCATGCAATAACAGTTATTATTGTCTATGCTACCTCCAATCATAGTTTTGTTGAAAATAGCAACAAGAAATGATAAAAATAGAATCTAGAAATTCCAATTTTAATTTGTCCTTGAATTAAAATTGTGAAT
>APFE030722535.1:0-11358 GCA_000404065.3 Pinus taeda
TCGACTTGGATCCCCTCTAGTGCTTCGTGCAGTTTTTTTCAGTTTCCTTAATTATAGCACAATTTACTATTTTTAGCAGTTTTTCGGGTCCTAAACTTCCGGAGCCGTTTTGAGGCCCTAAATGACGTTTTTTTGGGAAATCTACTACCAGCGATTTTTTTGTCTAAAAATCATCTTTTCTGTCATAGTCCTCGGAGAGATCTTTCCAACGGGCTATCATGCGCGTCAAACGGAGATAAGACGACCAATTCGCGACCCCAAGAAGTTGAGGTACCAACTTACCCAAAACCGGGGCCCGCAATTTGGCATTTCATCTTCCAGGGTTAGGTTTTGGAATGTGAAGGGTTTTTCCATTGTTGCTCAACAATAAATAGGCCTTCGAGCCTCATTGTAACACAGTTCAGAGGCATGTAGCCACACATCTCTTCTCAAAGATAAGCTGCCATCGCCCTAGCTGGTTTATTTCCATTTCTGGTTGTAATCATATTTCAGTATTTTCCATTAATGAAATGAAGTATTATTTCCATTGCATCATTGTGTATATGGTTATCTCTGCAATTTGTTGCGTTCTTGTTTAAGTCTGGATCAAGCGAAAAACAAAGAACTATACAAAGTAGTAGACATGATATGATGGGGAAGAAAGGCAAAGCTTCGAACTCTGAAGACAAAGAAATGTCGCCCTTGTATACAGACACCACCTGTAACAGAGATGCTGGTATTACTACTTGGGAAGGCATGTATAATCTACTTGAAGAAGAGAATCCCAAGGTGATGGAGGTTACGGCTTTTGCAAGTTCACAGGGGTCTTCCGAGGCATCAGTTGCAAATTTAGCTTGTTCGTTCTTGTACAGGATAGTGGTGAGGCCCAAAATTCTCCCCTACACGGACATGGTTAAATGGGTACTAGATAGCACTGACATCAAGAACAGACAATTCAAAACTCAGGGTCAAGGAATTATCGGCTCATTCACTCCACAAGATTTGAAGCTCATGTACCATTTACTAGAGTCATAGGCAACTTATAACAAATAGTTCATAGAGAAGTTTGCCAAAGAGAATGAAGACTTGGCAGAATGCACCAAAGATTGGTCAAGGAGAGATGAACCGCTAAAAAAAGATAAACATGGTATGTATAGTACTGGTTCTCTCACTTCCCCATATTGCTTTGCTGCTGCTATGCTCTGTAGACTTTTCAGGAAGCTAGATATTAACAAATTCTCATCTGAATGGCTACCATTGTTGGATGCCTCTGTTAATGCTACTGTTATGGATTGGTCTAAAATATTGTCCGACAACTTAGTCACTGCCATCTTAAATTATCGGTCTAAAATCGCTGTTTCTCAGAGAATTTATCCCCCATTCTACTTATCGACATATGTAATGGATGCAATTTGCTATGTTTCCAAGTTCCCTTCAATGGGATAGAAATAAATGACTCAAGACCCCTTACCCATTCATGTTTATCACAAATAATTGTGGGATTCTAAATTCACTCCATTTTTCTACAAGATTTGTCATGGAGTCATGTTGCCCCTGTACAAAATATTGTATGATAAAGACGCTCCAAGATGTTCTCTTGAAGCAGAGGTAGATATACTCCCCGTCACGAGATGGTTTGGAGAAGAACTGTTTACATATGTCATGGTATTCGGAAGTGTCGCTTCCCCTCATGTCTTACCCTTGTATGTTCCTGATAAACTCATGGCACGAGAAATTGCTTATCAAACCTATGGAGAAGGAGGTTTGACTAAAGATTTGAAGGACAAAAAGAAGGCTATTTGGCCACAATTTCCTGTAGCCTGTGGGGCCTTTTCATTATTTGATGTAGGCCATGCATTCAAGGAAGTAAACAACATAACATGTCTACAATTGTTCAAGTTTCTAGGAAGACCATTCGACCCTTATGATATTGCTAAGAATTTCACTGTTGCAATCAAAATAAAGGTGTTTTCTGAAGAGGATGATCTTTTTGATGACATATTCCAATAGAAAAGTACGCTTGAAGAAATTATGCATTCGACCCAAATGCGATTCCCTCCAACAGAATTTTAGCAGTTCAAGATATACAGGGAGAGGAGGTTAGCTAATATTCCTTTGGAAAAACTATGCTTAGAATCCGTAAGGGAACCAAATCCAAGTGTTAGTCTCAGTGGAAGTTTAAGCATAGGTAGATCTAAATCTAAGTCTGAGAAAGAAACATCAAAACATTCTAAGAGATCAAAAATTTACCATGGTAAAAGTGAGGGGTCAGTAAAGGATACTACCCAGTCAAAAGATCTCCCACAACAACATGCTTTGACCTCTCCACAAATAGATCCTCCCCCTCTCATCGTTCAACCACCATCAGTCAAAACCGAGCTAGGTAAAGAATGGGAGACCTTTAATGATTTAATCAATCTTGAAGGCCAAAGCACAAAGACACCTGTGGGCAATGTACAGGCAACAAAAGATATAGTCACATGAACAATTAGCAATGTCTGAGATATGGAACATATTCCTATTACCCCGTCCTCTGAACTTATACTCAAGATAGAAGAAATTCCTCCTCTTAATGTATTTTATAGTCCACAACACAAGGCAGTAGTGAGAAGAAAAAGGAAGAAAAGGAAATTGGAGAACGTGCTCTCTCATGATGCAGAGAAATTAAACGTCCCATGGCAAGATCCTACTATCGATCCCATTGAAAATCTCACCAAATTATCTCAAATCGCAGGAGCATACGCCTCTGCAACCATTGACAAAGAATCTGAGGTGCAACAACTGCTAAAATAAAAGGAAGACCAAATACAAGTTTTGCAACAACAATTGCAACAAGCCAACGCCAACAACGAAGCACATAAACAACTTGAAAGACTACAACAAGACTTCCAACGAATGCAGGTAGGATACCATAATAGTTTGGCTGAGAGAGATAAATAGTTACAGGATATGTAGGAAATGCACAAGGATGATCCTAAACTTACTGAATTCATCGCAGAATCCATTTCCTTGAATGATCAACTACTACAGCAACAGGAAGCATTAAGCTAAAGAATATCACAGTGGAACTCGTATTGCAAAATAAGTGATAAAATCACTAATCAAGTTGTGGATTTACGACATGATTATGATTTAATTGATAAACGAGTTACTGAATATTTGGCTTGGAAAGAAACAGAGGAGGGAAAAAGAGCAGGTGCACCAATAATCAATGACAATCACAAAGAAATGCTCTTTAACAAATGGGATGTGCAAATCAGAAAAGCAGAGCAAGCGGTAGAAGAAGCAACCACGACAGCAAACAACATTATTGACTGCATAAATGAAAATTTGCATAGAGAAAATTTGATCTTAGAAACCACTCCAGGGTATCTATCGAAAGCATAGCAATTACAAATAGGTTGGAGATAGAAGGCTCAAGAAAAGGCAGAATCAATCAAAAGATTAACTAAGTTAAATTGGGATTCTTAATGGGCATATTTGGTAAAACCACATAGCCAATGTATGACTCTCAAATGCATTATCAATTCTACCAAAAAGATGGCGCCAGCTCTTGTTGATTCTGTTTTTGCAGGACAACTGAAGTCTGATGTCGGCCACCTGACTCTTCTCAAACAAATGCTGAATGCTTGTGATTTCAAGGAGTAGATACAGAAATAGTTAGTTTTTAGTTTTTAGATTCAAAATTAGTATTAATTTTTCTTTATTTTTGCCTAGAAAAAGGATGGTCATTTAAACCGTATCCTACATTTTTGTAATAATTTATTTTTATATTTAGTTAGTAGTATTTAAACCCTTCTCATGTATTTAGAGAAGGGTCCAGAAATTTATCAAAAACTTGTCCTCAGAACATGCACTTTTGCACCCCCCGAGGAGGTTTTGATGAATGAATGGAACATGATTTATTGATTTCTGCATTTAATATCTGCTACTGATGTTGCACTTCTGTACTCTTAGTGGATGTTGGATTAAGAAGAGATAAATCATTATCGCTTGAAGCTCATGAGTAGAACTAGTTATAAATGGTACTTCTATCTCTTAACTATTTCTACCTTTGTGTTAAACTGATATTCATGTTTAGTTGTTTATATATTGATGCGTGAATTCCTGAGTTATCATTTGGCACTTTTTTACGGTGATAGCTATTTATTTATGCTTAATGTATGAGTAGCTTATTATGCGATATGTTTTTCACAATTGTTTCGTCTAACTTTTTATGCGAAGTGGTTTATCTATATTGAAATTTTTTCTCATAGCAATTGAATGATCTTTATTACCAATTATTATCTGAAATCATTTTAGATCGCATAACAGAAGAATTACACCCCGGGTTAGTGTAGACTTAAATATTTCTTCTTATTAGAATACAATTGCATATTATTAGATTAGAATTAGAATTAGAATTAGAGCATCTCACTTAGGAAATTTTAGAAAGGAAATATCAATTCTTCACAAACACACATATAAATTGGGAAACTGGTCCCATATCCCCAGTTGGACCCACTATATCAAACGAAAAAGGAGCTGCTAACCAAGGTCCGGACTGGGTGGGTATCCACCTTGTTGTAGACCCGATTTTTGGGGCTTCAACAGTCTCTAAAAAGGTAGTTAGCATCAAGGGATCCCTTTCCAGCTTGGGATGATCCCTTCTACCTAGGGTAGATACCTCTGTAACGCTCTTCCTAGCATCCAGACATATCTCCTTGCGAACCCCTACATCTTCCTTGGTTGGTTTCCCATTTTCCTCCCCTATGTACATTCCACTTCTAAGTATCATGTTCACATAGGGGTCTTCTTCATGTGGTTTAGACTTCATCATTTGGACATTATGTGTCGTCATAGGTTATGTTTCCCTCTTCTCATGGATTTGTGCTATTAGTGTGGGGGGTAATCTATCATTTCATGATCAAACTATTCGCAATAGGGGCACAATATTCTAGTCGGAATGGTACAATCTCATGTGTAGTGCCGTGGTCCTCCACAGTTGTAACAAATTAGTTTCCTATGGCCCCATTCCTCCCCATCCTCGTCCTCGCCCCTAGAACCCACCGTGTGTTATCGTTGCGGCTGGATCCTGACCCTGCACCTCGGTTTGCACCCTGTAGGCCAGTGTTCGATCCATCAATAACTCATAACTACGATAGTCTCATTCATCATGTCCCATCGATCTGCAAAAATTGCAAAATAGCTACTGGGGGGTCTGGGTAAACTTTTGTAGTAGGTGACAGTTGTCTATGTTGTGTTTTCCACCCACCTGACAGATTGTGCACTAGAGCGAGGGTGCCGTGCTTAGCCTCGCTTGTGCCTCTGGTCACAACGGCATTGGCCCCCTTGCTATTAAGTAGTTTGTTAATATCGAACAATTATCCTTATCATGGCCCTAGCCTTTACATTTTACACACCACACCTCCTTGTGCACTTCTAGCATGGGTGACTTATCCTATTTCAGATTTTGCATTTCCAAACATAGATTATGTAGTTGTGCATGGATCTGCTGAAATCCCAACCCAGGATCCTGTATTGGAGTCTCATGTAACCTCATTGTTGTCTCTAACGATTCAGCTTGTGTTGAGATCTTTTGTTGTGATAGCATCATCCTTAGGTGTGGTGTCAAAGACACCCCAAACCACTCATAATGATGTGCATTTGTCAGCGTCATGTTAGCCTCTCAAATCTTACTCTTCAATCTCTGATCCAGATCCCAAGGGGTTTCTCCTGGAAGCATCACAATTTCCTTGAATCCTATGATCGACTGTGTCTCTGATTTTGGCTGACTAAACTCCTTTTTTAGTGCATCCCAGATCTCAGCTATTCCAGCAATGTGGTAATCGCTAGAGTACTTAATATACCAAGTCAACGCTTGATCTTATAGTGTACTTACCAGGGTAGCCTTTTTAATAGCATCATCTGTAACTTCGTGCGCTTCCCACACTGCCTTTACTATGAACCAATTTTTTTCTGGATCTTCACTTCCTATTCCTTTGAACACAGGAAACTTAATCACTTTCACCATGCTAACCTTCTCGTTTGCGCGTGGGTGTGCTAAGGCCACCTATACCCTCATGCCGCTTCTGATCCAATCAATCTTCAATCTATTTTTTCCGTAGGGTTCCAGACTACTAACATCAAACACCCCTTAGGCAGATCTCAGTCTCGGCAATGGAAACATTTGTTGGCTTATTAGGCCCTGACCCAGGTTTGGAAGAGTTATTAGCCAAACAAATCCCGTAGTGATCGGCCCTTTCGACAACAGCCTGCAAAGCGCGGACTGAGGTCTCACCCAAGGTAACAGGGGAGGGTGCTGGAACTGGGTTTCTGCACCCTTGTGATGTCTTGATGTGGTCTAGAGGGTTTGCGCACTGTTATGTGACCTCACGCCACTCTATATCCCATGTAGATCTGCGCCGAAATATTTTCTTATTAAAGAGATTATTACAAATCTGATATTCTGGTTATAGTATTTAAGCAAACATTTAACAATAAAGCCCAGTGTGTGCAAACATAAATCTTTAAATATATTAACTCATATAACAGGTGCATAAACCAGAATATAGTAAATCTGCGATATTTTTGAAACCAAATTATCTTTATTAATATCTTTTGTCAATACAACCAGATCTGTCCTACGCACTCAGCTGCAGGGGTCCGCGCACACAACTGCGGACTCTACCAGGCCTCCGCACACATAGTTGTAGATCCTTTATCTATCTACCACCACTCTCGACTCAGACTTACAGACACAGAGAATATTGCCTTCACAAACCCATAATCATCAAGATCCAAACAAAAATTACCAGAAAACTAACTTCTAACCATAGAGCCTCACTCTATTTATACATTCCCATTTTTCGTGGACCATGGGAAAGCTGACTCAGTCCCTATTATTTTTACATTATTCCTGGGCAGACAACCCTTTGACTTGACTCATTACAATTTGTGCTCCGCACATTTCGCAGAGTCTTTACCATACTTTTACCCAAAATTGTGGCTTTGAGACCCAAAACCGTTACGCATGGCCTCCGCTACCCAACGGACCACTACCCGATGTTTGCGAATTACCTCACAGGAGGAGGACCAATGCCACTGAGACCAGAGGCACAAGTAGGACCGAGCACAGTGCCTGCATTATGGTGCATGATTTGTCAGATAGGAGGAAAGCATGGTATAGATAACTATCATTTATTACAAAAGTACATGTAGAATTCATAGCAATTATTCTGTAATTTATGTAGATCAGTGGGACATGATGAGTGCACCTATAGAAGTTATGAGTTGATGATGGATCAAACTCCTACCTTCAGAGTTTAGGCTAAAAAGTGGGCCCTTGACCAAAATGCAGGGATGGCAAAACCTAGATTTTAGGGGTGTGGACAAGGCCGAGGTGGAGGAGGACCAGGAAGAGGTCACAAACGACTGATATGTTATAATTGCAGAGGGTCAGGACATTATGCCTGCGATTGTACAAATCCAATGTGGCCATCATGGTTTTATTGTACATTGTTTGATCATGAGACAGAGGATTGTCCCACCTTGATAGCAAGATTATGCAATAAAGGATAACTCCAACCTCCCCTAACTCAGAACCTACAAATGATGAGGTCTAAGCAGCATGATGAAGACCCTAATGTGAATATTGTGCTCCGAAGTGGAATTACGATAGGGGGTGACAAAGGAAAGCAACCTGAAGAAAGTACTTGGGTTCGCAAGGCTCAAACAAAGGAACTAGAGTTTGATTTGGATCGCGCTAAGGAAACCTTCATGGAAGCCAAGAAAAGCTTCGTTAATGCCTCCACTTTAGGAAGTAAAGACAAGCCGGAGCTGAAAATGAACCCATCAATGTGCACCACGTTCTTGGAAACATGCATGAAGATGTTGTGTAACAACAAGGTTACAAAGAGGCTAGAGGAACTCATAAATAGATGCGTTGGGACCATGTCAGGAGAACCGCGTGTAGTCCAAAAGCTCGGAAAGCACATGACACGAATGGGAAGGGAGATGAGATTGACCCTGCAAATTGGAGAATATGAGATGGATCAAGTGATTTTGGATCTAGGGTCAAACACGAATGTCCTGCTGAAGTAGACCTGGGAGCACATGGGAAGGCCTATGCTGCAATGGTCTCCTATCCAACTACGAATGGTGAACCAACAAAAGATCCTACCTATGGGGAGATTGCAGGGAATCACAGTAGATATCGAAGGAGCAAGCGCGCTAGCAAATTTCAAAGTGATAGAGATTGTTGATGACAGCAATCCCTACCCCACGCTATTAGGAATATATTGGGCCACTGACATGAATGGGGTGATAAATTTGAATAAGCATAAGATGATTTTTGAGAAAAATTCTCTGCGTGTAGTTGTACCTTTGGACCCTGCAGAAGGATTGCGCTACACGGAGCCGGTGCACGACTACGACAGTGACAACGATTTGGATTGTATCTACAAGATAACCGTGCAAGAACAAGATTGGGTGAATCCAACCGTGGATGGACAAATATCATGGGAGTGTGAAAGCTCCTACACATCGAATTCGAACAAGGAAATAGAATGATGGCAGAACTAGTTACACAAGGTAACCACACTGAACTATAACATGATGACGAGATTGTTGCACTGCGTATCGATGGAGGTAAGGGATCTGCCTATGTATAATGGGTTAAGTGAGGTGGATGACTTCCTAAACTGATTTGAAAGTGAGGTGTCAGAACAACAATGTTTCGAAGATTTGAAATGGGTACTATGCACTACACCTGCGAGGTGGTAGAGTACGCACCAAAAAAGCTTTGAGGATTGGCACGAACGCAGGAGGATGATGCGCATGCAGTTTGGGAAGCCTTGGATGCGATTAAAAGACAAGTATGACAAACGGGATGATCTGTGCCCACACATCGCAAAATGGAAAAAGGTCTATGGTGAAGAGCCACAACCTCAGTGGGTGCACATGTTCTGTCATACCCTGGATATTATACCCATGAATTGGTACATAGAGACGGAGCTTCGCCATGGAAAGAATGAATGGGATAACTTGCGCGAAGGATTCCCGTTAACCTTCATTTGAGGATCATTGGTGGGATGCTGTTGATGATGTGCTACAAGCAGTAAAAGTAGTTATCTTTAAAATACCCCAGGAGCCAATGGAAGTGCTTTAGCCTGAATGGGCGACCCAACTAAGCTGTGCGCTAGAGTGTTACAATGTGAATATTGAAGAAGACGATGAAGATCCACTAAAAGTTAACAATCTAGAAATAGAAGGCTATCACGAGGTTCAAGGGACATTGATTGAAGACCCTCACATAACCGTGTTGGTAAAGACAAAGTAGGTCAACATTGGTACAAAAACCGAACCTAAGTATGTAACGCTTGATGACTATTGGGATGAGGTGATGGTGGATAAGGTCATTGAGTTACTCCATGAGTACCAGGACTTATTCCTGACCAGGATCACAGACTTAAAAGGAATCGTTGGTGATTTAGGGATGATGAAGATCACCTTAAAACCTGATGAAAAGCCAATTAAGCAGAGGCCTTACCCCTTGAATCTGAAGTACAAGGAAAAGTTCTGCATAGAACTGGACAAAATGCTCGCAGCTGGAACCATTGAGCCAGTGGAAGAATCTGAATGGGTAAGCCCTATGGTAGTAGAGGAAAAGAAGCAAAAGGGTGAGATAAGAATATGCATGGACCTCAGGAAATTGAATGATGTATATGTGCACGACCCATTCCCAACTCCTTTCACAAATGAAGTATAATAGTATTGGAAAATGTCGGCAAACAAGAAGCATATTCTTTTATTGATGGGTTCTTAAGGTACCACCCGATCAAAATTATGCTGGAAGATAGCAGCAAGACCACCTTCACGACTGAGTGGGGCTACTTTCAATACATCGTTATGCCATTTGGGTTGAATAATGTGTCGGCCATCTTTTTGCGCATAGTTGTTGCAGCATTCAAAGAATATATCCACAAATTCCTAGAGATCTATCTGGATGATTGGACTGTATTTGGATTGGTTAAGCACCATGTAGTGAGCTTATGATTGATGGTGGATACTTCCAGATGACACCAAATCACGTTGAACCTAAAGAAGTGTACGTTCATCGTTCCCTTTGGGAACCTATTGGGACATGTGGTCTATAAACAGGGACTGATGGTCGACCCCATGAAGATTGTAGTGATTCTGGATTTGGAAGCACCGCAAAGTGTTAAAGAGTTGCACGCTATCTTGGGACATATGGGGTACTATAGGAAGTTCATCAAAATCTATGCCCAGATCACCGTGCCAATGGAGAAACTATTGAAAAGGAATGTCATGTTCTACTAGAATGATGATTACATGAAGATCCTAGATGTACTAAAAGAGAAATTGTCCTCCGTGCCAATCCTAGTCCTCCCAAAATGGGATGTGTAGTTTCATGTCCATGTTTGTAGAGCATTGGAAAGGTATGTTTTAACGAATAACTTAGTGGTGTTTCAAGCAATAGTTGTAACCTTTTCTTTGTTATAAAATAAGGAGAATGTAATGAGAATAAGTACGAATGACCCAATCACTAAAAGTTATCTTCTCTATGCAGGAAAAGACAAAAGTAGGAAGGTGCGGTACAAAACGAGAGTTCCATGAGAAGATAACGGCTGTCCCTCCAAAACTAAATAAAGTCCAGACCAGGGCGAGTAAATCAAGGAAGATCAATCCGGGACGAGATGAAGGACTGTTAGTTCGGAAGGCTAGGCGGAGAAAAGAAAGGAGTTAACAGTTTAACAGATCCCTCAGGATCTTTGATCCTGAGGGATCGTTACTTTCAATCATTTTGTTGTTTAGTTAACTCCGCCATTACTTGTATAAAAAGGGGCAGCATCGAAGACTTCAGGGACGTCTAGAGTATCTTGTATCTTTACTTTCTATTTACAGGCTGCACAGTTGGTTAAACTCAGACTATCGAGTCTTTGAGACTTAGTTTTGCTGTACTATCATTGATGCGTTAATATAAAATATTTGGTGTTACTTTCCCCCTACATCTGAAGTAAGTTACGGCGGTGTGCCATTGGAAGCTAAGGGCCCTGCTCCAACGGACACTGGCTGATTGTATCATTACAGTTTGGCTTTGTGTGGTTTGTTTATCGTCCTCAATAATCTGATATACTTACATGCTGTTCCATACTCGTTCATCAGTAGTTTTCCTTTTGTAAATCTTTGTAACAAGTTTACATCATATTTCTAGAATTGATCACATAACATTGTTCCAAATTGTTCACTTCTGTTATAGAATTTATAAGTGGAATGTTTCAGCTACATATGGTTGGAGTAATGGACTACTGGTAATCATTTCAGATTATGTGTATATATGATTGACGTTTCCTGTTTATGGTGATTTGCTGTTCCATT
>APFE030722535.1:27795-65493 GCA_000404065.3 Pinus taeda
CCCGAGAAATTTTTTTTTGGACACTATATTAGGTTGGGCGAACCTACCTATGGTTTTCGGTCCATGGTTTTGGACCGATGGTTTTCGGTCCATGGTATTGGATGCTTCGGCATGTATAAATATGTATTGTAACATTGAAAGGAATATAATGAAAAATCAAGCTGGTAGTCTCGGTTTTGAGATCCAGTGGGAAATCTCTGTGTATATGTGTATGTGTTATGCTCTCGCATTTTTATTTTTCCTGTGATTTAGAATTCGTATGCAGGTAATTTCTGTACGAGGTTAAAACCTACAATCTTGGTCTGCACTTTGCTCTTAATGTCAAAGGGGGAGAGTGACTTGGTGTGGTTGTTGCCATCAAGTCCAAAGGGGGAGATTGTTGGCATTATGATACAGGTATGACATAGGTGTTGTCCTTGATGGCAAGTCTCTTAGATGAAATATCACAGTATAGCAGGTAAACAATGAAGAATGAAGAAATAAAGGTATACGCAGGTTCACCATTGATCAAGCCGCATATGCGCGCAGGTTCACTATATACAAAGGTGCATATAATGTACACACACACTTTCACAGAAGGAAAGGTACGCACATGTTGGAAAACTAAGTTTTGGTCCATGGTATTTTGGTATTGATCCATGGTATTTGGTTCGAGGTATTGACCCCAGCTATTGGGTCCAAGGTATCGGTCCTATGTGGTTTTCGACCATGGTATTGAGAGAGACCTAAACCTATATAAGGAGAAGAAGATCATTAAGCCAAAGTGAAAAGTGTGTAAGTAATGAATATCTTATGAAGTGTGATATCTAGTATGCTGGTTATGAGTTTGTGATGCTTTGCTTGATCTGAACCAAGGATGCACCTATGCAGTTCATGATGGATGATGGATCGGGATCATAAGGCTTGGAATGTATTATCATTATGTGGTTTGATCATGGATAGACTAGATCTGAATTATTGATGCATGTTTTGTTGTATAAATATTATGATCTGGGTATGGCTGATGTCTGGAATAGCTGCAAAGTTATGAGTAAATATTTGCAGATTTGTACGCAAGTTCACTTTGGTGAAAGCATGTATCCATGCTAGTTTGGCTCATCAGAGTAGCATATACAGTATGAAGTATTATATTTGAAGTTGCAGTTGGATCTGGTTGTTGTTGCAGAGTTTTGTTGTCTGCTCTATGTGCTGGTGACTGTGTTTTGTTGACAGGGTTTTAGTGATTCAGTATTGGGTGATTTTGAGATTGATGATTGGTTGATGCAATAGTTGTATTGCAATGGTGATTGATTTTGTGCCTCAATGTTGTTGATAGGTCCAGTATGAAAATTGGATGAAACATGGCCTTCAGATTATAGTGTTGTACTTTAGGAGTATCCAGTATGAAAATTTATGAAACGTGGTCCCTGGAGGAAGAGAGAAGGTCATAGCCTTCTGTAGGCTAGTGCATACGTACTGGTAAACATATCAGCCAGTACAAGAGCCAGGGGGTTGGAGCTCCCTTTAAGTAACAACTAGAAAACGAGAGAAGGTTGCAACCTTCTGCAGGCTGGTGCTTATGTACTGGTACGAGTTTGCACCAATACAAGATTGTAAACAGGTTTTTCTTATATTAAAAGGAAGACAGCCGCAGGTGGTTTTCGTCTCGCATTGGGTTTCCACCTTATATCTTTGTGTTCATGTGTGTTTCTTATGTGTGATGATCTGTTCTATTTTTACTGCAACTGGTTACTATTTATATGGATAATGAAGTAATGATGGAATGATTAAATATCAACATATGATGAATTAACTGAATCATAATTTTTCTAGACATACGGTAGTTTCCTTAGGCATAGTTGCGTGTACACGCGGGCTACTTTCATTGAAGTAGTGTATATGAATTTTAGTATGGAAATGGAAAATTATTGATCTGCTAATATTGATTCACCCCCCCTCTCAATATTATTTCCAACATCAATTTGATTCCAGGAAGTTTTCCTCCAAACATTGGGCCTTACAGATATCCCTATGTCCAAAAGAGTGAAATTGAACGTATGGTTGCAGAAATGCTAGAGGCTGGTAGAATTCAACCTAGTCAAAGTTCTTTCTCTTCTCCAATAGTATTGGTTCACAAGAAGGGTGGATCATGGTGCAGGTGTCCAGATTATAGGGAGCTCAACAAGCTCACTATTAAAGATAAATTTCTCATTCCTGTCATTGATGAATTATTGGATTAATTGCATGGATCAATTTACTTCACCAAGTTGGATCTTCATTTAGGATATCATAAAATATGAATGAAGACTAAAGACATTCCAAAAACAACATTTAGAACCCATGAGGGTCATTATGAATTTTTTGTCATAACTTTTGGCCTTACTAATGCACCTTCTACATTTCAAGGTTTGATGAATTCCATTTTCAAACCCTTCCTTAGAAAATTTGTGTTAGTATTTTTTGATGATATACTAATCTACAACAAGTATTGGAAGGATCATGTCCAACATGTTGACATGGTGCTCAAACTGTTGGACAAGAAACAATCATATGCAAAAGTGTCCAAATATTTGTTTGGAGTACAAGAGGTGGAATATCTAGGTCATATTGTATCTCATGAAGGTGTTAAGGTAGACCCTAGCAAAATTAAAACCATTAAGGAATAGAAAAAACCCACATCCATCAAGAATCTACGAGGATTTCTCGGGTTGACAGGGTATTATCACAAGTTCTTTAAGGATTATGGGAGAATAGTAGCACCTCTAACAACATTATTGAAGAAAGATGCATTCTCATGGACTCCAGAAGCAATGAAGGCCTTTGAACATCTTAAAGAGGCAATGTGCCAAGCACCAGTCTTAGCTACACCAAACTTCACAAAAACCTTTATTATGGAATGTGATGCCTCAGGAAATGAGTTGATATTGTTTTAATGCAAGAACAAAGATCCATTGCCTTTGAAAGTTGCCCAATCAAAGGAAAGTATTTACAAAGAGCTATTTATGAGAAGGAAATGCTAGCAATACTACATGCACTCAAGAAATGGCGACCCTACCTAATGGGAAGACACTTCAAGGTAAAAATATATCATGATAGTCTTAAATAATTTTTGGAACAAAGATTATCTTCAGAAGAGTAGCAAAAATGGGTCACAAAGATGTTGGGCTATGACTTTAAAATCATCTACAGAAAAGGGAAGCAAAATGTTGTGGCAGATGCTCTCTCAAGAAAGGATAAGGATGTGGAAGCATTTCTTTGCACCATTTCTATTATCCAACCAGATTGGATAAATGAAGCAAGGGATGAATGGAAGAATGTCAAGGAAGTGTGGGCACTCATTCAAAAGATACAACAAGATCCCAATACATATGATACATTTAGCTTGAAAAATGATTCGTTATCATACAAGGATCGGCTATACCTATGTAAGAATTCCAAACTCAAACAAAATATTCTTAGGGAATTTCACACCTCTCCCTAAGTAGGGAACTCAGGATTTCTAAAAACCTACCACAAGGTTAAGAAGGATTTTTTTGGTATGGCCTTAAATCGGAAATTCAAAAGTTTGTGGCGGCATTTTTGGTTTGCCAACAAAATAAAGTTGAAACAATTAAGACCCCAGGACTATTACAACCCTTATCCATTCCAAGCCAACATTGGGAGGAGGTTTTGATGGATTTTACGAGAGGTTTACGCAAGTCTGAATGAAAGAGTGTTATCATAGTGGTAGTTGACAGAGTTACCAAGTATGCACACTTTTATGTATTATCTCGTCCACTTAAAGTGAGTACAGTTTCTACTACATTTATGGAAACAATTCAAAAGCTACATGGAAACCCGAAGATTATTGTAAGAAACAGAGATCCCAGTTTCACTGGAAATTTTTGGACATAATTATTTTCTTGTGTTGGGACTCAGTTAGTTCATAGCTCATCTTATCATCCTCAATTTGATGGGAAAACTGAGATGGTAAATAAATGTTTGGAAGGATATCTTCGTTGCTTTGTATCTGATAAACAGACACAATGGGTCAAATGGTTGCCTTTGGCTGAATGGTGGTATAACACTTCCGTCCATACTGTAATAACAATGACCCCATTTACGGAACTTTATGGATATCATCCACCATCCATCACAACATATTTAAGAGTAAATTGTAAGGTTCAAGCGTGGAAGATCACATCGAGCATCAGCAACAAGTTCTCCAACTCTTAAAGGATAACCTTATCTTAACGGAGAATAGAATGAAACCGTAGGCAGATCAACATCGCAGTGAAAGAAGTTTTGATGTAGGTGATTGGGCATTCCTACAGCTACAACCATACAAACAAATGTCCTTCAAGCATGCTAAGAAGGATAGTAAATTACCACCAAAGTATTATGTTTCGTACAAGCTGTTGCAAAAGATAGGTACTATGGCATACAAATTGGAACTTCTTACAGCTTCCCGAGTGCACCCAGTTTTCCATGTTTCATGCTTAAAGAAGGTTATAGGTGACAAGATTCCAGTTCAAACAATATTGCTAGAACTTGATGAGGAAGGAAAAATCATATTGGAATCTGAAGCAGTCAAAGAAACAATAACTCGATAGCTATGAAATCAATCAATTTCAGAGTATCTCATCAAGTGGAAGAACTTACCCATTGAAGATTCCGCATGGGAGGATGACAATTTTATATAGAAGCACCCAGAACTATTCAAGCATTGAAAACAACACTTTTTTGAAGGAGAGGGCCATGTTAGGTCCCTATAATAGTAGTGATTCCCCCATTACTATTGTCATTGTATCCCTTATTGTTATTGTTGTGCCCCTATTGTCCCCATATTGTTATTATTCTGCCCCATACAATCCCATTATTGTTATTTTTGTACCTTTATATTATTATTGTTAGGTCATCTTGGTTATATTGTGTCCCCTTAGACTCCTATATATAGAAAGGAGGTTTTGTCATTTGAATCATCCAAGAATTGTTCATTTTTGTAATGTAAAGGAGGTTGCCCCCTCAAAGAGGATGAATTCTAAGGCGTTGATCTATCTTTTTATATTTTTGTGAGCTAGTTTCCTAACATAATGAGTGAAAGAGAATTGAATTATTCCACATTAGGGTCATTATAAAACACACAGAGGTGGAAAATTTGTTCTATTTAGGTTCCCAAGAAAATTTAATCTCAGATTCCTTAGTGAAAAAATTAGGCCTTGAAACTAAGCCTCATCCCAGTCCATACACACTTGGTTGGGAAGAAATAAAGAAAAATTAAAAGGTACCAAGCATTGTAGGGCCAAATGTTTTATTCCTTCCAAATTAGTTGATGAGGTAGAGTTAGATTCTGTGCATTTGGATATCTATGGAAATATCTTGGGAAGACCTTATATATATGACAAAAGGACAACTTTCTTTTGGCATGAAAATAAATACGACCTCACGAAGGATGAGGTAGAATATATAGTTAGATTTAATAATATGAAAGTTAGTGCTAGCCTGGTAAGTGCATGAGAGATTAAATGACTGGTTAAGTCTAGTAAAGAGTGTCTGCTCATGGTGGTGAGAGCAAAAGAGATCGAGACGGCTAACACTTTCAAAGGTTGTGACCCTGATCATAAGAAATAATTGTTAGAAATTATTTCTGACTATGATGTATTGTTTCAGAAACCGAGAGGATTACCCCAAAAATGGGAAGTCCAACATGAGATCCATTTACAATAGGATTATCCTTTACTAAATATTTTCATGTACAAAATGGCTTGTATGGAGATGGAGAAGATCAAGAAACAGGTGCAGGAATTGCTAAGTCAAGGGATCATTAGACCAAGTTCATCTCCGTGCAGCTCACCGATCGTGTTGGTTCCATAAAAAAACAACACATGGAGAATGTGAGTAGACTACAGGGTGCTAAAAAAAATTACGGTGAAGAATCAATACCATCTCTCTTACATTGATGAATTACTAGATCAGTTGAAAAATGTTGTCTATTTTAGAAAACTGGATTTGCGTAGTAGATTTCAATAGGTTATAGTTTCAGAAAAATACATTTGGAAGACTCCATTCAAAACCAAGCAGGGGTTGTTCGAATGGATGGTGATGTCGTTCAGACATTGAAATGCTCTAGCCACATGTATGAGGGTAATGAATGATCTGTTTAGGCCTTTTCTTGATAATTTTATGCTTGTATATTTGGAAGATATTCTTGTTTATAGTGGGAGATGGGATGAAAATGTATGTCATATGAAGAAAGTGCTTGATGTTCTAAAAAATGAAAACCAATATGTAAAACTGTTAAAGTGTGAGTTTGGGAAGACCTCTCTGGTTTATTTAGGTCACATAGTTGGTAATGGGAAATTGAAAATAGATCGCTATGAAGTAGATGTGATTATGAAGTGGCCTGAGCCCACCAATGCTACAGAGGTCTGTATCTTTTTGGGTGCAGCACAATATTGGAGAAGGTTCATTGCAGACTTCTCTGTTATCACAACCCTCTTAGACACATTGACAAGTGTGAAGCAAGCCTTTTAGTGGGGAGGAAAGTAGCCAAAATCCTTCAACACATTGAAAGAGAAGAGCAAGACAACACCAGTGCTAGCGTTATGAGACCTTCCGTAGCATTTTGAGATTGAGATAGATGCCAGCGGATATGCCATGGGTGCTATATTGATGCAACAAAGGAAGCCTGTATGTTACAATTCAGAGACTTTCTCCTAGGCTTTTGTGAATTATCCAATGTACGAAATGGATTTGTACACCTTGGTTTAGAGTGTAAAGAAGTGGAAATGCTACCTAATTGGCAACGATACCATCATTCATATGGATCATCAACCCTTGTAGTATCTTTAGTCATAGACCAAGCTTCAACAAGTCCATCATTTTATATGGATGTGATTCTTCCACCAGTTTCATCTAGTAATAAAATACAAGAAGGGCACCAACAACAAAGTAGCAAATGTATTCCTCGCCCTCCTATTTCTACATATGTAGTTTTGAAAAATGCATCTTTATTTTTAGAAAGTTATGTTGAACAATATGTTAACAATGATGATTTTGAAGAGACTAATGCAAAACTAACTCGTGGATTGTAGGTGGACAATTATTATTTGCACGAAAAACTATTGTACCACCTTGGTAAGATGTGCATATGCATTGATGAAAGGGTACATGTAATCTAAGAGGCTCATACCTCTCTCATGTTTGGTTATTTTGGGGTTGAAAAAAAATTTATGTCATTTACAGAGGTTTTGTTTTTGGCCTCATATGAAAACATTGTGAATCATTTTATAAAGGGTAGTGTGTTGTGTTATGTTTCAAAGCCCTCTAATAGACAACTTGTGCTCTATACACCACTCCCTATTCCAAGTCAACCATGGGAAAGCATGTCCATGGATTTTGTAGGTGGTTTGCCTATGTCTAGGAAAGCTCATGACTATTTATATGTCATCGTGGATCGTTTTAGTAAAATGTGTATTTTAATGCCTTGTAAAGTAGGTCACTGCTGAGCAGACTTCTTATCTTTTCTTTCACCACGTTTGGGTCCATTTTGGTTTACCCACATCTATTGTGTCAAATCGAGACTCTTAGTTTCTTGGGGAGTTCTAGACTAGCTTTCGGAGAATGATGGACACTAAGTTGAAAATAAGTACAACATTTCATCCACAGACTGATGGGAAGAGAGAGGTCGTCAACCCCACCGTCGTACACTTATTACAAGGATATTGTGGAAAACATCCCAAGTTGTGGGATGAACAAATTCCTTATGTGAAACATGCATACAATTGAGAAGCACATTCATCCACAGAGAGCTCACTGTTCGAGACATGTTTTGGTTGTCTACCAAGGGATCCCTTAGACATGGTCTTTGGGAAATATGATGATGGAAATGGATGAGATGATAGGGAAAAATCACAGAATTTTATTCAGCGGATATAGGTGATTCATCAGGTAGTATAGGAGTAGTCCAATAAGAGTTAGGCTCAGTATAAAGCTCGACATGATAAGCACCGAGTTGACTATCAATTTCAAGTTGGGGATAAGGTATGGCTCCACATCAGTAAGAATAGAATGAATGGAGAAGGGATGAAATTGAGATGCATTCGATATGGTCCCTTCACTATATTGGCAAATATTGGAGA
The DNA here is from genome assembly GCA_000404065.3 of Pinus taeda. Classification (NCBI taxonomy): domain Eukaryota; kingdom Viridiplantae; phylum Streptophyta; class Pinopsida; order Pinales; family Pinaceae; genus Pinus; species Pinus taeda. Next base: position 35,895 of record APFE030722535.1, read on the forward strand.
CAATGCTTTTCATCTTGCCTTTCCCACTTATATGCAAATGTACTTAGTAGTGAATGTTGAAAAAATGAACCTTTATGAACCTCCATTGATTATGAGTACCGAAGAGGTTCCACAGATTGCTATAGTGGACGATTTTACACCTGAGTATCTAAAAAATTTGCCCAAAGATATCATACTCAATAGGAAAATGAGAACTTCACAATGGGGATATGTGGAGTACACTCGTGTTGGCTTCAAAGGAATGCATCCGAGTAAATCTCAGTGGATGGAGAAAGAAAAAGTGAGGGAGCAATTTCATCACTTGCCAATTGATTGAAAAGGATTTTGGCGGTCCAAAAGCTCTTAGTGGGGAGGATTGATCCAGGTGGATCTCTAAAAAAGTACAAGTGGCATGGTAAGAAGGCTCAAAACTCAAAGTGGAAGAATCTAGGTAAACTTAACATCGTATCAAGGTGCTCGTGATCTTGATTCCAACTGTGTGAACGAACCTCAAATCTGAGTTCATATGAAGAAGTTAGAGCAAGTAAAAGATCGAGCTTGACTTGGATAGATGGCAGGAGGAAGTGACATGGAAAAACTTTCAGCGAATGGGAAAGCTCCAAGTGGAACGCCTCCATTAGTCTTGCATATAGCAAATCGTAGAAGGAAGAGGTCGTGGCATAATAAAATTAGCTCCAACGCTATTGAGTTGTGATATCACAATCATAGGTCGAAGCTAGTCGGAGTTAAAGAATCAGCCCCATAGGAAGCCAGGTTGCTATGTGATACATCGCAATCAGAGATCGCGAGGGAAGATTTGAGGAATTGGCCTCGACAAAGTTATGTTGCGATGCAATATATTGGAATCATAGTTCATAAAGGGGAGCATTCATATGGAGTACCAACCATAGTTCCTCCCAATTGTGATGATTGTTCCAGACCTGATATATTATGTATTATAGTCTGACATCTTGTCGGGTGTGAATTTATCGTAGGCCTCTCATTGTAAAGCCACAGGTTTGGCCATTGATAGCAACCACCAATTCAAGTGCCAATGTTAAAATCCACTAGGATTAATGTGCATTTAAGAGGTTCTAGAGGTTTTTACATATATTAAAGTTTTTCACTTGCATGTTGTCCCAAGCCTAAGAACCTTGGTGTAGGAACCACTTCTTGGTAAAATTGTTGTTTGTTCCAAAATTGCCCCGGGATTGAGGAGTGAACCACCAACTTATATAAGGGATTGTCCACATCGAACAAGGAGGATATTGGCATGATAGTGATGCAAGAGCATTTAGGCCCAGCCAACAATGTGATAGAATGATCACATGTTGTGACTAAAAAGAGGTTGGAAGATAAGAGATTAGTTAAGTTTATTTATTTAAATGTGTGAGAGTGTTTATTTATTATCAAATATGAGAAAAGGGCATAGTGGCTAATTGATCCTCCCTGTGTGGAGATTAGGCCAAGTAGTTAGATAAATTGGTTTGAATAGGATATGAGGGATTTCAAAGATTAAACTAGCATTTTCTTTTAGGAAAGAGTGGAGTTGAAGAGATTATTTAGGAGAGTAAGAGATTTCTGGATCTAAACTAAAATTGGTTCATGAATCCACTTTCGTATAAATTATGATCTTTTTGTATAATTTTGAGGTTAGCTGGAGATTAGAGAGGTTAGAGAGGCTAGCTAGAGGTTAGCTAGGTTGGAGTCAAGTAAGAGAGAGTGAGGATTTCAAGAAAGAAATAGGGGTTTCCTTATAATTGTAATCGAGCCAGAGGGAAAGACCCTGTAGCTATATTGTATTGAATAAATAATTATGTGTGCATGAATGTGTTATTTCTCTTGAAACTCGTCGCTTGTCTCTATATAGTTGGTCGCGAATCAAATTAAGCATTCTTCTCTATTTTTATGCCTGAAGTTATAAATCATAGCATTCAAAGAATAATTGGGGTTCTTAGTGTTAATAGCAGTGTTTGAGCCGCATTAATCCCAGTCGTCGATCCGAAGATATAATAGATTGTTATATATGGAGTTGTGGTTGTGAAAACAAAGTATCACAGAGGAACCATGTTAAAGCACAAAATCTATCACAAAAGGAACAAGATTAGGTAAAGATATGGAATAAAGACTATAAGGATCAATGCGCATGATCCATTGGATCTCATGGATCAACAAACCATATTAAATCACTTGAAGGAGACGCACGGGCGTTAAGTAGTGAAGGAAATTTCCATAAGTAGTAAGTGGATTATCGGGGAGCCAAAAAATGGTAAGTGGTATTTAGGGCTGGTCACTTGATACCGTTCATCGACCGGCACATGGCAGGAGACTGGAGAGAGAAAACCAATTTATTGGGTGGTTATTCCTCTTGCAAGTTATCCACCCGATATCAATATCAACTATCAGATCGAGCGGGGTTGATTGAACAGTTGAGATCAAACAAACTATTTGGTCATATTGGGTGAAGTGTAAACCGTTGGATCGGAGAATGCAATGGATGGTGGAGATCAGGTCGATCGAAGAATGCACAAAGGAAGGAGTAGTGTTGCAAAGTTTTCATTGATGTACAGACTCGACGATTTCTGATGCGGTGTAATGTATTTGAAGTCCAATCTTATGCATCAGAGTGGGAGCGGGGTCTATTAGTCAAGTTTGTGTTATTGTGTTGTTTGTTGAACGATCAATGTGTTTCTAGGAATAATAGTGTCTTTTCAAATGGCTACCCCTCTAGGTTTGGCAGCTATCCTAGAAACAATAGTTTAAAGCAATTCATGATTTCTTCTATGTATAACAGATAAGAGAAAGACAAAGGAACCAACCTGGAACTTCCGCTTATTCCCTTGCTTGATCTCTTTCCCCATTGACAGAGCTTGCAACTCCTCCCCATACTTATCCTACTTGGAGAGTACCTGTAGAAACATAGTAACAAAGAACCATCAAAGCATCTTGATCTATTATATCATAAGCATTATAGAATCAGATATATAATGGACATACAATAGCATTCACAAATGAGAACATTCACGATTGCACAATCATATGGAAGAAAACTTGAAGAACTTTATTAAATAGAAGGGAGAATTACAACCCAGTTGTCTGATCCAACATCGTCCTCCCAGTATCAATCCCTCTTAACCTCATGAAATAGAAAGATCACACCAACAATACAATGCTCTTTCCTCATATACAAACTGTCCGCACTTCCTTGCAATTCACAATATTCTAGCCCCTAGATCTCTTAGATGAGGGATCCATTTATAGATGTGTGCAGGGTTGTGAGCCATCTCTGGGGTTTTTATTAGTGTCATTCCACATGCTACAATTGGTTCCACTTGGAGATTTCTTGGATGTCTTACTCATCCTTGGGCGAATTCAGAGAGGCAAGTGTCATAGGAGAAGTTTCTAGAAGATTCGATGAGCAACCACTTAGCAAACTGTCTCAAACATTTGTCCATCCTCACCCATCACACCCTATAGAAGGCTTAATCAGTATGCATCACACCTCAGTAGTGCATCACTCAGTATGCATCACACCTAGCAAGTGTAGCAGTCAGTATGGTCCAATTTAGGCCATTTCTAGATGGTTTTTCAGGTGGAACTTTTGGGGAATGATATAATCAGATGACCATGTTCTTTTAGGGTATGAAACAACTCTTTTAGGGGTTGATGAGTCCTATTTTATCGACATAAAAGTTTGGGGTTGAAGTGCCCAAATATGTCTATAATAGTTTCCCCCTAAAGCATGAAGTCGTAAATCTTGATGTTGGGTGAAATGCTTTATCATGAGGATTTGAGGTTTCGAACTAGAAAGTGACCAACATAAGTTACAATACAATACATCATCATAATATATTTTTTCATGTTCTAGCTGAGGCATGCATTTCCATCCTCAGCTTTATAAATTCATTCCATGTACATAGATCAGAGAGTAGTCTATAGGTGCAAACTAGTGATTCTTCAGATGTAGAATCATCCTTGGTTTGGGTGACCATCTGTGCAGCATCTTTGTATATTTGATGTTTTTATATCCCTGAATATATATCGTAGCCCGGATGGATGAAATTAGATCTAGGGTCTTCAAACTCGTTCAATCTTTGCCCGATGTACAAGTCAATCCATTTGAAGAGATGTTCTCAAGTCAAACATGGAAAGACATTGCCTGATTACCAGCCAATAATGTGAGGTATTAACAAACATGAGAGGAATCACCATTAATGATAATGACTCTCAAGGTACTATAGTACAATTCACATGGTGTGAATATATGATCTGATATTTAACACCATGCAAAATATTTTAGTCGAAGGCCTTTGATGTCAACCTATCATCGGAAGTGAGAAACTTTCCATTGAGGCATGCAAGCTTCAAAGTACTAAAAGGGGTGTTTCTAAGTCAACTTCTCGGATAATGAGCTGATGTCAACAAGAAGTGACTCGTCATAGGAGGGCCTTGATGTACCCCACATCTATCACACGAAATGAAGCAAATGATTTTCGGAGGTGAAAACGATCTGACGACACAGGGTTCAGGAACGGTGGCCATGAAAAAATGAAGGTTGAAGGTATTATAGTGGATGAGGCATTAACTAGATTATGCTTTCTCAACCGAATGACTTCTCTTGAACATGTTAGCGACACTGAGATGCATTGGTAGTGTTAACCCCAAAAGATGGATGGTGCGAAAGACCAATGGTTAGATGACCGGTGAACGGAGTAACCCAACCTGACTCAATAATGGTGATGGAGTGAAAGTGTGACGTTCAAGAGCGACCTGCTACCATAAGTTTCTTCAAGTTTTTTCCCTATTTCCCTAGTCATTGCTAACCAGTACCTCTTTATTTTTTTCAAGCTTGAGGAGAATAACATATGCTTGTTCTATAATTTTCCCTTCGGGCAAACTTGTCGCTATGTTTCAACGAGTCTAGCGATAGCGAAACTTGGTCTTGTCTAGAGTGTACAAGTTTGTCACTATTTTTTTAACAAGTTTAACGACAAGGATAACTCAGTCATTTTCATGTTTAGAGAGTTTGAAAGGGATGAAAAGAAAACTCTAGAAGTTCTTTTTTGTGCAAGAATCCCTTAATTCTGAAAAAGGATAAAATAATACAAAATGGATGACTTTTCTGATCACTTTAACGAGCTGAAAAAGACAAGCGCTCAAAATTTTTCATGAGATAATCCCTCAGGTCCGGAAAAGATTAAAATGTATAAGAGGGATGACATTTCCAATCACTTTAACAAGCTAGAAAGGCCAGTGCTCGACAATCTTTTTATACAGTGGTGTGATCCGGATTGTCCACAGTCTTTTGTTCATTGTGTCGACATTTCAAACCCCAAAGGGGGTCCATGATTAGGACAAATCATAAATATAGAAAAAGAATGAGAGATTATTGAGAGAAGGAAACATGAACCTTGATATAAATAGACCAAGAACCCTAAACTTGTCTAAAAGCCGACACTTAATTTCAACAATTTTCATTTTAATTAATTATTCAATTATTTTAATTATTTATTCATTGATTATTTTAATTTTTATTTTATAATTAATATGAGTTTAAATTATTTGTATTTAATTAATAAATTTTTATACAATTTTAATTTTTGTTTAATTAATACTGTTTTAATATAATTAATATAAATTTCCTAAATTTTATTTTATTTTTAATTTTATTATAATTTATTTTTGAAAATTTTTGAAAATTTATTTAAATTATATTTTGATAATTAATTTTGATTTATAAATTGAATTAATTCAAATTTTCAATTTTCAATCAGATTAAAAAGAATTAATTAATTGTTTATATATATAAATATTAATTTGATTAATTTTATAATTTATGGATTAAAATTAAAATTAATTTAATAATTATTCTAAATTAAATTAATTTTGAAACGTTAATTACTTTTATTTAAATAATCTAAAACTCCAATTTATTTAAACTTAATTAATATAATTAATAAATTTAAATTAAATTAAATAATTAATAATTTAAATTAAATTAAATTAATTAATTTTTAATTTGTTTAAATTAGATTAATTATAATTTATGATAAAATTAATTAATTAATTAAATTAATATTAAATTAAATTAATTTTTATCCTAATTATTTTTATTTAAATTATTAACTCAATTTTATATTATAATATAATTAATTAAATTTAAATTAATTAATATAATATTAAATTAATCAAACACCACTGCAAAAAACTTCCACAGAAGTCTAAAATCAAACAATATTTTTATATTTAACGAGTCTGAAAAGGGTTTGAAGGAGACTCAATTTTGAGGAACGAGTGGTGTCTAAGGTAGCAACTAGTTCCGGGTAATCTTGGAACTTCTCAAAACATGGTTGTTTCTATGAAGAGGTTGGCTAACAAGACCACTCATTGTAACTATTCGTCAAAAGGGTAAACAACCAAGTGGAAGCGTATGATCAACCAAAATAATTGAGGTGATGAGAGATACACAACCAAGGCTCAAAAGGCTGATAAAACGATAATCACAATGGTTAATTAGTGAAGGTGGGTTCATTTTTTAATGAGCTTGAACCTTGGGGGAATTATGCTCGATGTCAGTTTCATTTTTACAAAAGCTCGAAATGAAAAAAATTATGCTTGAATTGGTGGTCAAAGATGTTCAATTCACTGTTTAGCACATTAGATTCTTTCGTCGCTCGTTCAACCTCCTCAATCACTCCATCAAATTGATTAGAAATACATATATATGTATACGAGAAATGAACTAAGACTAACATTTTACTTGAAGTATGTGAATAGTAAATATAAAAAGTAGTTTTACCTTTCACTTTCATCATTTCATTTCAAATTTGGGATTTTGGAGCTCTGGAGTGGTTTTCCCACTCAAATTTCACCAATTGATTTCGTGAGATAAGGTAGACTATTTTGCACACCATCAAGACTAGGTAGGAGCTAACCCTGAGCTCTTCATTTTCATTCCATCTTTTCTTGATTATGAGCTAGTTTTTCAATTTTATGGGCCCCTAGTGTTTGAAGAATTTGTTCCCCAATCATTGCACCTAGCCTATATCGAAAGGTGAAATGCATACTGAGCTATACACTAGCCAGTTAGTATGCATCTCACCTTGCTCAAAGGCAAGGTGCGATGGGCACATAAAGGCAACTTTACACAGTGATTTTTCATCAAATTTTTGCTTCTTTTCGCTCAAATTTGGATTCTAACTCATCTTTTGTTTGTATCTCAAATATTTTTTCGATGAATATGGTTGTCACATGGAATGAATGAGAACATGAAGAGGAGGATATGATTACTTTACATGACTAGGGTATAGTTGATGAACTGAGGAACTATGGCCTGCTGAAGTTCTTCCGTATATCTAGCATGAGGCAACATATTAGTTTGTTGTATCATTTTCTCGACACTTGGGATCCAATCGACTAGGTATTCCAGATAATAGGTAAATCTATTCCATTGACAGTCGAGGACATTTACTTTCTGACAGGATTGTCAAGGAGTGGTGCCCCTTTTCACTATCAGGATTCACTCGTGGGCGTGAATTCGTGAAAGATTACATTCGTCAATTCTACAGGGATGGATCTCAGCCCAGTAGAGATGGCAAGATGAATATCCGGGATGTCATTGATCAGCCTTTGAGAACCATTCTATTTACCTTTGCTAGATTGGCTAGCAGTGTGGCCTTACACTTGGCAAATAGATCTTACATGCAGTATGCCCTGGAATGCTTGGAATTGAAGGTGTTCAAATGGTGTGAGGTGATACTTCCTGTCATAAAAGAACAACTCTTCAAGGTAAAGAATGGAAGGACCAAGAATTTTGGCTACAGATCCATATTGACTGCTTTTGCTTTAGAGAGGATTCCACTGATGTAGCCTCAGAACATTTCATTGGGATTGCCATCATCGAGGGAACCACGGATGTAGAGACGGGTTGATCTTATGGCTAGACATGCCGACCAATCATAGATTTCCTTCTTTGATGCCTTTTTTGAGTGGTTCCACCATTAGGAGATGGTATTTGTGGAGTATCCATATGTCAGGATGGATTTCCAAGGTGACCTAGATTTGGCATTACCAGCTGGCGAGCAATGGAGTGCTATAGGTAAAATTATTCGACCACATCTTTGTTTATCAGTTTTCTAATTTTTTGTGTTTTTTAATGTTACCAATACTAATCAAACTTATATGTGTGTGTAGATATTGGACCAGTGTGACCAGTGGAACACCCATGGGCGGCAAATGATGCTCCAGTAGGAGAGGCTGTAGGGAGGGCCATCCTTCGAGATCTGGACATATCGGAGCCCCTGACAGTGTTGCAAGATCAGATCGAGGGCCTCACTCTCGACATTGAGGATGTCAGGACTGATGAGTTACCTTTGAGGTTACAGCTCCATACTATTGGCGTGCCAAATTGTTGGAATAGGCTCCTATGCATGATTGTATAGACGGTGACATGTTAACACCAACATCACCAGTCTAGGATGCTTTTCTTCATTCATTTTTGAGTTTCTTGGTCAGATGAACGATTTTTTCATGGACAGAAAACATTTTGTACAAACTATAAATAGTTATCTATTTTTAATTTTTGGAGTTTTATTTTGGTGACGTTATACAATCCTGATGCAAATGTTGATGTGAAATGCTTTCTTTACAAATGTTGCAAATGTCTATTTAACACATAGTTTGCTAATGAATCAGTCAATGTGTTTAAGTTTTTGGAAATGTGTTGATATTAAATGGAATCAAAATGTCTTTCCAAAATCTTGACTCTTAGGAACATACGATAGATAGCTAGGTTTCAAACAAAATAAATGCCAGTAAGCTATAGAATGATGAGTTGCCAATCTAACCTAACAATGAGTCGACGTATGCCATGTGAAATGGCATCAGAGAGAAGTTAATTCATTGCACTATACTCAGCATTGTTGTTCATCGATTGACCAATACATATCCCCCTGAAACTCACTAACTCACCGCTTGGAGTGAAAATGGCCCAGGCTACAGAAGATAGGTTCTACGTAATACGACTAGCTCCATCGACATACCCGCCAAATGGTTCCAAAAAGTCTGACATCTACAACAAATGTGAAAGGGATTACCTAACCAAAATGACAACTCTAAAAGAAAACAAAAGCATATGTACAATGAGTTTACTATACTTAATCAAGCATAGTAACATTTAAGATACAACTCGTTTCGGGGCTGTGATAGTGGAATCCCATCATAATAGACCATCTCGTAGGCTCCTTTTGTCAATACTCATCTAACAATGTAGGGGCCCATCCATAATGGTTCGACTTTACCTGCTCCTAATATGTCAGAGTCCTGATCGTAAAGCAAGACCAGGTCACCATTTGAGAAGACACGAGGCTTGACATTTTTTTCATATTGCGCCTTGACATGTTTCTTATGAGCCTCGTTAGCTAACATGGCATCATGACGGGTTTCATCCAGATGGATTAGTTCCAAGAAACGAGCCTCTTCTTTAGAATTTTCAGAAAGTAGATCAATTGCAAGCTTGAGGGATGAGATTTCGCACTAAATTGGCAAGACAGCTTCCAGACCATACACCAATTGAAAGGGCGTAAATCTGGTCACATTTCTCACCAAAGACCTATATACCCACATAGATGAGTACGTGATTAAATTCCAATTCCGTTTGTGGACTCCAATCATTCTCTGTAGCATGCACCTAAGGACTTTGTTGATTGCCTCAACATGTCCATTAGCCCGTGGATAATATGGAGTAGAACTATCATGGGATAGTCCTAATTCAATAGTCAATTTGATCATCATGTGATTGCAAAAATGCAACCCATGATCTATGACTATAGCATGTGGTACACCAAATCTAGAAACTACATGATTAAAAAAGAAAAGAGCAGTTGTTTCACCGATGTTGTTTAATGTAGGCATCACCTTGGCCCATTTTGTGAAATAGTCGACAGCAACTATAATATACCCATGCCCCTTAGCCGAGGTGGGGTTACATGTCATGAAGTCAATGCCCCATTTAGCGAATGGCCCAACAACAATAACTGGATGCAATGGTGCAAGTGGTAATCTGGTTTTGCGATAAAAAATCTGACAAGCATGGAAACTTCTAACTGTAATTATGCAATCTATGAAGGTGGGCCAAAAGTAACCAGCTCATAAGATCATTTTTGCAGTAGCGTAACCAGATAGATGCTCCCCACAAGCACCTAAATGACAATCATTCAAAACTTTTTCGACCTCCTCATGCGTGAGGCACCTTTGTAGAACTATATCAACACCACGATGGTCAAGTGTATCACCAACAATCAGAGAGTCTTTGGCTTGGTATCGAGTACGTCGTTGTTTAGAGTGAGAGGTGTTAGGCCTAAAATTTTGGGTTTGGAGATATACTAATATATCTCCATAGCACAGATCAATTGACGATATCAGAAATAGAGTCTCATCCACGATTTATGTTTTGGATCTCAAATCATTGGATGATGATGGAAGGTCACAAAGTAACTCCACCAAGACAAGAGAGTTCTTTGATTTGGATTTGGTGAATTTTGGATCAAACTCTTGAAAAATGGCTATCCATTTGGGATATTTGCCCCCTAGTAATTGACGCGGCAGAATGTAAGTCATAGGGTTGCAATCTGACACAATGGTAGTTTTGCGAAAGAGGAGATACTGTCGAAATCTCTGTACCACTTGAACGACTACTAAAGCCAACTTTTCAACATAAGAGTACTTGCCTTATTATTAAGATTGTGACTTAAATAATACATAGGATGTTCTATTCCATTATCTTCTTACACTAAAAACATCGCGATGGTTGTATTTGCAGCAACGAGATATAGGTTAAGTATTTTTGATAGTCAATAGCATACATTAATGATGATTTTATCAGGGGATATTTTAAAGCATCAAAGGAAGCTTCTGCAACTTGATCCCAGTGGAAGGGTACTCCTTTTTTTAAAAGACGTGTATAACCTTTAGCGAGTTTAGCATAATGTGGAATGAACCTCCTTAGAAAGTAAGCTTTCCCCTGGAGTCTCTAAGTCTGAAGCAAATTTGAAGGTGGAGGCATGTCAAGGATTGCCTAAACCTTAAATGGGTCGAGTCGAATTTCGTCCTTAGAAACTATGAAACCAAGTAATCGACCAGAACCAACACAAAACACACACTTGTGTGGATTGAGTCGTATCTTGTAGTGTCAACAACGTAGAAATATGGCTCTCAAATGCTACAGATGATCAGTCTACTTTCACGAATGAGCTGGTAGATCGTCGAGATATAGTTGAATGATGTGTTTGATGTCATGAAAGGCGTAATTCATTGCCCTCTGAAAATTTTCCCTTGTGTTCTTTAAATCGAAAGGTAATTTACGATATGCAAATGTGCCCCACAGACATATAAATGCAATTTTTCACTAGTCCTATGGTCAGATATTAATTTGATTATATCCGAAAAATCCATCCATAAATGAAAAGATTTAGCATCTGGCACATTCATTAATAATCTAGTCGATAAAGGGTGTAGGATAGTTGTCATTTGGACACGCTTGATTTACATCCCTATAATCGATGCACACTCTAATCATTCCTTGTTTTTTCATTACAGGAACAATATTTGATACCCAATCAGTGAGAGGAATGGGGTAAATGAAACCAGCATGCAACAATTTTTCAACTTCTGCTTTAATGGCAGCAACTTTCTTCGAATGGATAGGTCGAAGCCATTGTCGTACTAGTTTGACATCTAGATACATCTTGATTTCAAGTTCAACAATTCTCGAGTTTATGCCTAGCATTTCCTCATATGACCATGCAAAGACATCTCTGAAAAGACAGCGCAGTAAATTTCTAGTTCTGATGGAGAACAAAATTTGCCAATGTGAATATTCTCTACAACATTAGGTGTGGTTGAAATATCAATAGCGATAGTTTCTTAAATGTTGGACAGATTTCACTCAGAATCTACTATATTCACAGTATTTAATAAAAAAACAAAAACTGAAGGATGATTAAGGTCACTTGAATAATATTCATTATTAGCTCGAAGGTGCAAATGATGGTGGTAATATTCCCACGGTGTCTCTCTTATCATCATTGATTGGATGATTCCTTCATCTGTAAAGTGTACACAAGACCAAGGATTAGAAGAGGTACCATATTCTAAGGACCTATCCACCCAAACACTCGTCAAATGTTGATTTGGGTATGCCACCCAGGCCCAGAAGATTGATTGCTACAAAGATTCTATGGGGCTTGGTGGCAACACCTTGCGTGGATCCACAGTATCAAAATGGTCAGAGTTATTCTTAAACTTAGATGAGGTAGAGGATATCATATGACAGGTTTCCACTGTGGCCACTTCCACAAGACCAGATGGAGGTGGGAGGGAAAAAGTACCCATTAAGGAAGGGTCTTTTAGGAGACCTACTATGACATTCTGAAGTGATTGAGAACTTCCATGGATTAATGGAATGCTTCTAGTAGCTCGTGAACTGTTAGGGAAAAAGGATAGTTGGTCAACGATTATGATTCCACCTTGGAAGGAAAATACAATCTTTCAAAAATATGTAGACACAACGGCAGCCATCGCATAAATCCAGGGCCTTCCTAGTAAGATATTGTAATCGAGGTTTCCCTCAATGACCTCGACTTCAATCTCTAATGTTTTGTCCCCTGGTTCAACTTGCAAGTTACTGAAAATCCCATATGGAGTGTATGTTCTTCCATCGAATGCTTCTAATGTCATTGATGATCATGACAAGGGTGGTGAACCCAGAGTTTTCCAGCAACTCATTGACACAATACAGGTAGATGCCCCCTCATCAATTATTGTTCAATGAAAATTTTTATTGAGGGATTTTATCTATATAAGGAAATAGAGTTGGGCTGGTAACTGAGGTGTATATCCTTTATGATTAAAGGCCACAAGATTGGAATCCAATGGATCAACCCCACCTATCGTTGATAACAAAGCTTGCTTTTGGGAGGGACAATTTTGCAATACCTTAAGTGTCGATATAGCGGATGGTGATTGAGCCAGATCCTCCACTATATTATAATTTTGTGTAGCTTGATCACGAGGAATAAATTTCAATTTATGTATGACTCCCTTTGGCAGCTTTATAATTAATTCAGGAATAATGGGTGGAACAACTTCTTGCGAAGTCGTTGTCAAACAACTAGGTTGATCTGTAGCCTGGTTGTTTAATGACAATGGATTCCTGTAACCTTTGTTCCTTGTCGATATCAAAGCATCATTTTGATTTTTTGAGATGGATAGCATAAGCACTTGGGATGTGGAAGCATGACCGATAGCAACCAAATTAGTTTCTTGGTTCGGAAAGGGATTAGTCAACATCGTTGACGTACTTGAGGCCTTTAAAAATTTCACAACCTCGGCTTTATGTGGACAATCTCTCGTATGATGCCCCTAATTACATATGTAAGATGGAAAACGAGGAGGTTTCTTTGGCCCAATAGGGTTCTCGGAAGATATTTCAGGAGCTGAATTCTCCTGTTTCCTCTTATTACTTTTCCCTTTCTTCTTTCCTCACGGTTGCTTTGGATTCTTGCCCTTTTCAGATGACACAACATTAATCTCCGAGGCAAGAGTTTTGTCATTTGTATTCTAACTAGAAACAATAAGAGCTTTACCAGATGGAGCCTTTGCGGTTTGCGTGCTTGAGACATCGATCACGTTGTCACCAGCATGAGAGTCCTTATTCAATTTAGGAGGGGGAATGGAAAATTTTGGTCTAGGAGCATCAGAAATTTTGTCGTAGAGTGTGCTAGATAGAGTATAGATCAAGTCTAAATATTGGGCATGAACAATGACTTTCTCTTCAGTGACAACTACTCCTTTTGCAACATCCTTAGTGATAGATGGAAATAAAGACTTCATAAACCACTCGTTTAACAGCTGATCGAGAACATACGTCTTTACCATTCGACGACAATACTGCCACTCATGAATATGATTAGATATGTGAGTGGTCGTGGTCTGTTTAAAATTGGTAAGGGGTTCTGTTCTTGTTTCGTACCTGATGGGCAACTGAAAGTGGGTTAGAAAAGTAGTGGCAAGGGTGTTGAGGTTATCAAATGAAGCTTTAGGTAATTCAATATACCACTTCGCTGCCGGACCAGTGAGCGTTCCCTAAAAAAGGCGAAGCCTAATCGAATCATCATTCAAGGTGTTAGATGAGCACCACAAATGAAATGTCATTACGCGATTCGATGGATCTTCACCTAGATTTCCATTGAATTTAGAAATATCAGAGGGAAGTCTATGAGGAACCGCTGACCACCAAGGGACGTTTGCAATTGGATCATTCATCAGCCAGTTCAAATTTGGTAATTCTAGAGTTGCTACAAAAGGTAACTGATGATTCAGGTTAGGTGAAGCATACCCAGGATAAGATGGAATCGCATGAGCAGTAGGTCTTTACATACCAGCATAATGTATATGATGCTAGTAACTTTGATAAGGTTTTTGGATATAACCAATATAGTGTGGTTGTTGATAACCGATTTGAAGATACATTTGTCCATTACCTACAAAGCCTTGTTGCTCAGGTCCTCGGTACGCTTGATATTGACCAAATCTGGTTTGAGCTTGTAAACCAAGCCCAAACTGAGGTTGGGTTTGCTGGAATTGCGGTTGTTGATATTGTACTAGCCGTGGTTGTTGAACCATTTGTTGTTGCCCAATACTAGAAGATTGACCAAGATGCAGAGTGAGAACACCCGTTTGAGCCTGAGTCGTTCCAGATAAGGAAACACTAACCTGGGGTTGTGATTGAGCCGTATAGACAACTGGCTGTTATCACAACCTGAACTTGAGGTTAAGACACAATAGGCAGTGCTTGTACTTGCGACACAGTCACAATAGCAAGTGTAGTGGGGATATTTGACACAGGTTGGATCGGTTGCATTGAATATACAACCCATGGTTGTTGTGGCAGTATTGGTACCCAATCGCTGGATGTAATTCCAGTTTGACTTGAATTTTGTTGTAAAATCTCATATGGTTGTTCCCCAAGAGGGAACAATGAAAAGGCATACTACCCTCTATATGGTAGCAGTCCAGTGTTTAAAGGATATACAGGTCTTTGAAGACTGGTCTGCCCAAATTAATACTGACATGCAAGATCAAATTGTTGAGTTTCAACATAAGAAATACTAGATGGGATTCCGGATGAATAAACAGGAGCAGAGCATGTTGCCGAAGTAGCCCTTGAGGGGAATCTCTCATAGTTGCATCAGATGACATAGTCCTAGATGTTGATGGTTGCTCATACATGTTTAGTCTATCCAAAAGATTTCCTAGTGATTCAATAGGAACTTGCGATGAAGGGTGATTAAAGGTACTAAACTCAGGAGTAGAAGGATACAAATGAATCCCAGTTCCAAAATGCAATGGGGTACTAGATGGAGGATCCTCTATTATCTCCTCTATAGCAACTAGACCAGTGGAAGAGGTAGACCATCAGGTCTGTAAAATATTTCTAGGGCTGAAGAAGGTATAGGTTCTATAGTGACATATACTGGAGGGGTGACACCTTTTGAATTCTGAAACTCAACTCCCAGATGTTTAGGTAAGTGAAGTTCAGTCTTAAAGGGAGGTTCTTGAACAATTTCCAGTTCAAATGTAGCCTCGGTTTGAAGTGAGATGGGTTCTGGATCAACTCTAGATGGAGTTGTTTCAAGTATGGGATCAGTTCCAATGTCCTCTTGTAATTGCAGAACTTCTTCTCTAAAGGTAGATGTACCAAAAATGATCGGAGTAACTGTAGTCTCTGACGATGTTGGAACAAAAGTTTTAAATAAACTAGATGAATTGGACTCAGTTAAATGAGACCGTTTCGCCCGGAATGGCTTCGCTTCTGGAGTCAAAGATGGTTGACTCTCTAGTCTCCACGAATGATGGGGTTTTGATTGACTTTCTTCTGCGATTTCGGATTACTTGATCAACTCAAAATTAAGGGGAAAAATGATGTTATTCCGAATTCAATTAATTTTAATGATGCTTTGACACAACTTTGCTTTTTCAATTTTTAAGAGTCGAGAAAAAGCTAAAGATGACTCTAGTCTCCTTTGATTTTTAATGAGCCTGAAGTGACAAGTGCTTAAATGGACCTTTTCTTTTAAAGAGTCGAAAAGGAACGAAAGTGAATACTCTGGAAAATCTAGATAGAGGGATTACCAAACCAATCAAAAAACTGAAATCTACACCTTGGTGATAAATTAAAGAGAAATTGCCAAGGACTTATGTACGATAGCCAATCTTCTCGAATGTTGTGTTCAGTGCATTGCGATTAATAGGGTGACAAACTTGGCTTCGTATGGATAAAGGATATAAGCCTATTATGGTCTCCCAATATATACATGATGGTATGCGGAGCACAAGTTTGTGCTTCCACTTGTCGTATCAAGGAGGATGAATCACCCAACCTTTAATGAAAATGATAGTTACTAGTTTTTACGATGCCAGAACACGTCTCTAGCCTAGACCTCTATATGTGTTGCATTAAGTTCCAAAGTGTTGTTAGATTCATTGAAATTTATTTTAGAGTTGATCTTGTTTAAAGTTTTCCTCTCAATGGTTCACCATGTGATGTTGATTAAAAATTCCTAAAATGCAATCTAAAATGATAAACAATCTTTGTTTATTTTGGTCAATGAAAATTCTAGCTAGTAGGGAAAGAAGATTACAATTCTTTCAAACAAAGAGCAAAGAGCACACACTAGTGCATTTTCCTAAATCATTTTCCACACACAAACTAAATGCAAATGAAAATGCATGTATTTGTTTTTCATTCTCCTTAATGTAAAAAATGCCAAAAAGGAAAACTAAATGCAGCAAAGATCTAAAATATTTCTTTCAAAATGACATTTTCAACAATTTCTTTTTCAAAAGAGAAAGGAAGACTAAACGACACTTTTCAATTTTGAATTTAAAAAATGATTTCGAAACTTCAAATATTAAAAAATCAAATCAAATACAAGACAAAAGGTTCAATCAACTATTCAAGGAAGGAAGAATCCACGACACTTCTCTTTTTGACACAAAACGACAGTTATGATACTTTTTGTACCAAAGCGACAGATCGATTTAAGAAACTTTTCGACAAAGGATTGTAAATGATGGACAAATACATAAAAAAGTTTACTAATCCTAATCTATGGGAGGCTGATCTATGTGATGCAAAGAGGTTTCAGTAATTAGGCACTATTCATAAGCAACAAAATCAACTAAACAAGACTGAAAACAAGGACGAAAACCCCAAATTTCTAGAATGGAAATAGGTTCAGTCAGTCATCGCACCTAGGCTTCATAGAACTAGGGATGCATCACACTTTACACACTCGAGAGGTGCAATACATACTTGTTTCCAGTAACAAATAGTGCGATGGGCCAAGGAGTGCAACTGAAATGGGTTTTGGCTCAGATGAGTAGTTGTTTTCAATGGGTTAAGCTGAGCTATGATGGACAGTAAAGAGCAAAGAACATAGGAGTGTCTTGAGAGGTTACTAAGCTACCAAAAGGTGATCTAGAATACTTGTAAGTCAAATGTT
The DNA here is from genome assembly GCA_000404065.3 of Pinus taeda. NCBI lineage: Eukaryota > Viridiplantae > Streptophyta > Pinopsida > Pinales > Pinaceae > Pinus > Pinus taeda. The sequence continues at coordinate 53,438 of APFE030722535.1, forward strand.
TAATTCATAAACTAAACCAGAGATTGACTGAAGAAACATTCATCTACTATGCAATTGCAGAGCAAGAGCAGTTCGAAGGCTACCTAGCTGACTTCAGGCTCTATCTATAGTTTATGAAACAAACAATAACAACCAACAAACATATATTTTCTCCCCATCAGAGTCGCCATTTTGTTTCTAGGAGAATTAGTGTCTTTTCGAATGACTAGCACTCTAGGTTTGGTAGCTACCCTAGAAACAACAGTTTAAAGCAATTCACGATTTATTCTATGTATAATAGACAAGAGAAAGACAAAGGGACCAACCTAGAACTTCTGCTTATTCCCTTGCTTGATCTCTCTCCCCCTTGAGAGAGCTTGCAACTCCTCTCCGTACTTATCCCGCTTGGAGAGTACCTATAGAAACACAGTAACAAAGAACTATCAAAGCATTCTTATCTATTATATCATAAGCATTACAGAATTAGATATATAATGGACATACAATAGCATTCACAAATGAGAACATTCACGATTGCATAATCATATGGAAGAAAACTTGAAGAACTTTATTAAATGGAAGGGAGAATTACAACCTAGTTGTCTGATCCACCATCAATCCCTCTTCACCTCATGAAATAGCAAGATCACACCAACAATACAATGCTCTTTCCTAAAATAAAAACTATCAACACTTCCTTATAATTCACAATATTCCAGCCCCTAAATCTCTTAGATGAGGGATCCTTTTATAGATGTGTGCAAGGTTGTGAGTCATCTCTAGGGTTTTGATTAGTGTCATTCCACTGGCTACAGTTGGTTCCACTTGGAGATTTCTTGGATCTCTTACTCATCCCTGGGCGAGTTCAAAGAGGGAAGTGTTATAGGAGAAGTTTCTAGAAGATTCCATGAGCAACCACTTAGAAAATTATCTCAGAAATTTGTCCATCCTCACCCATCGCATCCTACAGAAGGCCTAATCAGTACGCATCACACCTAAGTACTGTATCACTCAGTATGCATCACATCTAGCTAGTGTAGCAGTCAGTATGGTCCAGTTAAGGCCATTTCTAGATGGCTTTTCAGGTGGAACTTTTGGGGAATGATATAATCAGATTACCATGTTATTTTAGGGTATGAAACAACTCTTTTAGGGGTTAATGAGCCCTAGTTTATCGACATATACGTTTGGGTTTGAAGTGCCCAAATATGTTTATAACATAGTGATTGGTCAGATTTTTGTAAAGTCCACCAATGTAAATGTGGGCCTGACTGACTAGCCACATGCAGAGGCTAGTAAAATCGCAGTTTTACTATATCATTTTTGGTATCAAAGCTAGATCAATGCTCTGTACAGATTGGTTGAGAGACTAAACTTCAATTCCAGCATATGTATAATTGCACTGAAGTGATTTTGATATAGATGGGGATCAGACTGCAAAGGACACTGAGATCAGAATGGGGAAGTAGTGAACTTCTAATGAAGGTCTGGTAAGAAGTTTTATGTTTATGATTTTGTACAGATGTGTTTTGAATGTCTAAATAACAACAAGGGATTGAAATTTCAAAGGAGAAGATGTTTTCCTTTCTGGAAAATGAAATTTCCATGTAAGTTGATTGAATGATTGGCTTGATTTAAAAGGTAAATTGAAATGAAAGGTTTAGAAGTTAAAGCTGAATAGAAGAGTGGTTTGCTATGGCATTGAAGTCATTTAAATGATTTGAAGAACTTTGTGAAAACTGAGAATGATTAAGGATTGCTTAAAGAATTGTTGAAGACAATGATATCGACAGATAAAGGAACAATTAAAATGAAGGTTGGATTCAATAGATCTAAAAAGAGAGTCATTACAAGGAATTAATTTTGGAATTTATAGAAGTAATACAAGAATTTCTTACATGCAAGTTAGTAGAAGGAATTGATACTGTCTGTCATGAATTGGTAAATATAATTGAAATTCAGATCTAATATTAATTGATCTTGAAAGTTGAAGAGTCCATTGTGAAATGTAAGAGGATAAATAATTGCTGACTGTATGAAGGCTTTTGAATGGAAATTTTAAATGAAATACTGAACAGATGAATCATTTGGCAAAGATTTAATTGATGGAATGGGAATTAGTTTTAAGACATATTTGAAGGAAAAGTTGCAAGTTTAAAATATTACTTTGATGTATCTTGAGATAAGATTACGCAGGTCAATAAAAGTAATGGAATTGTTGGAAGGTAGAGTGAGTTGTACCAGCATCATAGCATATGAGCTATGTTAAAGAAGATAGAGTAAGAAGAACTCTCAGATGTGTAAAGGTGATAGTACCCGATAGTAAATGAAATTAATGAATGAAAGAAGGAAGTGAGCAATTGAAGATGCAAAGCAAGGAGTGTTCGAGAGAAGCTGAGAACGACTTCCAACTTTGGTTGGTAGAAGCTGTTGATGCAGCTCCACAATTGTGATTGTGGATAGGAGATAACAACTCTAGCAAGAGGAGTGTTGAGTAAAATTGTTAGTCAGTGAAAGGTTCTAGGAAAGAACCAATAGGTGCCAAAAGGCTGAACAAAGAAAAGTTTGGTGAGGCATGAAGGAGACTTGTTACTGATGAAATGAAAAAGGTTAGTTGTAGCTCACAAGTTAACAAGAAAGTTCACTAAAGGAAGAAATGGAATTGACTATTGGTAGTTATGATAGGGGTACAGAGGAAAATCATAAGCAGAGGAAAAAGAGTGCTGAAGCAGTTGGACTCAAAGGAATGAGTAAAGGGGAAAGAAACATAGAGTTGGCTGAGATGAAGGTAGAACTTAGTTGTTTGAAGAAGCTGGTATTGAAAGGAATTACAGAAAAATGGAAACAAGGATTTTATTTGGGAAAAAGAGTTAAATGGCTTGTCAGAGAATTGTTTGTTAGGAAATTAATACTCTAAATAGTTGAGAATGAGAGGAATGTTCTAGTAGCATCCTTATAGACAAGATAGTCTCATATTTTTGGGACTAATTATTTCTATGAATGTAAAATTGCAGGTATGCAGCTTAATGAATTTGAACTTGTGTATGAAGAGGTGAAAGAGGTAGAGCCAAGAAAACCACAAAAGGAGATGTGTAAAGACTTTCAAGACTTCAATTGGTGGGGTAAATTAAAAGGTATGGTTGAATGGTTGTGCCTTCTCTTGGTGAAAACTTATTGGATCATGTTAGAAGGAATTTTACCATTAGCTCCGGAGGAAGCCAAGTTGCTATGTGAGAGAATCTCCTATTCAATACAATACAATTATAGGGTTAGGTATTGTCACCATTACAAGGGATACATATGAGATTCTCTTCCATTATCATTAAAGGTAATCTTTTATTCTATGTTATTAGGTCGGATTTAAAGAATCAGCCCTGAAGGAAGCCAGGTTGCTATGTGATACATCGCAATTGGAGATCGCAAGGAAGGAAGAGTTGAGGAATTGGCCTTGGCAGAGTCAGGTTGTGATGCGATATATTGGAATCATAGTTTGGAAAGGGTAGAAGTCATATGGAGTACCAACCTTGGTTCCAACCAATTGCAATTTGTGATTGTTCTTCCGGACCTGATATATTATGTATTATAGTCTGACAACCCGCAGGGTCTTCCTTTATCGTAGGCCTCTCATTGTAAAGCCATGGGTTTTTCCATTAATAGCAACTGCCGAATCAAGTGCCGATGTTAAAAGCACCAAGATTAATGTGCATTTAAGAGATTCTAGAGGTTTTTACATATATGAAAGCTTTTCACCTACATGTTGTCCCAGGCCTATGAACCTTCATGTAGGAACCACTACTTGCTAAAATTGTCGTTTGTTCCAGAACTGCCCAGGGATTGAGGAGCTAGCCACCAACTTATATAAGGGATTGTCCACATCGAAACAAGGAGGAGATTGGCATGATAGTTCATAACACATTGTGTGAAACAGTAACTTGACCTAGCAGTAGGCTAGAACCTCGCCTTGAGCAACATGGAGGTTCCAAGAGTGTGCAAAAGCTTTATTTCTCTGAATTGTGTGTTGTACTATCTACTTTTGAAGCTAGGCTCTCCATTCTTCATCCATCTTCTAGCTTGGAGGTATAAGGACTGTAAATGAATTTTTCTTGTACTTTATCTACTTTTATGCCACTTAATGAAAAAAGGCCTCCTCACTATTGAGTAGGGCCCAAAGACATCGTCCAAATTGGATGAACTCCATAATCAAATCTTTATGTCATGGTTTCATGCTTATCTTGTTATCTCCACATTATTTTATGTGCTTTTAAGTTCCATGGTTAATAAGCTTTGTTTCGTGTAATTCTGATGCATCTATAAGTAAAATATCTTGGATCATTTAGATTGGCCTGGCATAAAATTGCATTAAAATATATTTTGACATGAAAATTCATTCGTTGAGGGATCATTTCCCCCATCATGGTTCCATTGATTTTCATAGCTCCAAGAATTAGTAAAAAATCTTGATAGCCAATTTATCAATGATAAAATTATTTTCCCTATCCACATGTTGAGCATAGATGCTTGGGAAAAAGGAAACAATTTCATAATTCTTGTATGAATGTGGTTTAACTTGGAGTTTGATGGAGCAGTTCCAAGAGAGAAATGTTGGATTGCATTGTTAGAGTGACCTATGATGATCAGGGATTTGATTAGAAATGATGTAGGTAGATTGATGCCTTGAAGGAGGGAATTATGTTTCTTCCTGATTATCCTATCCTCTCACCCTTTGGTTTTTCTTTAATGCCCCTGTAAAGCAGATAGTATAAAAATGTTAAGAGTGTATCCAATGCCTAAATTGATAACTTGTTAGAGTTAAATACCAAAATTACTTCTTGTAAATGTGACAATGAATGATTTTTATAATTCGAATTGAGAGAACCATATGTCTCCATGCCTATCTAGGAATTGAAGTATATAAATATTTAAATTTCATGTTTTCATGTGCTCTACTAGTAAGGTTTTCTCTGTTTCAACTACCACCTCCTAGAGTGAAAAGATTTCCCATAAAAATTCTCTATTCCTTGGTAGCCAAACATCTAACCAAAAAATAGTAGGGAGACATATCCATATCCTTCTAAAAAGAGGGTTTCCTCTAAAACATGTGAGGTAATTCTTGTTCCAATATTCAAATAGGCAGAGGATTTTTTCAAGCCAGCTGGTTTTGTGAGATAACACTGGCATAACTTGACCAAAAATGTATTTAGTGATCTCATATTTTACAAATAGATGCTTTATCTTTTCATTATCTTGGAATAGAGAGCATATTGATGGTCCATGGATACCTCTCTTAGTGAGGTCTTTTGTTGTTAAAAATTTTTAATGAGCTAATGTTTGACAAAATATATTTATCTTTGGGAGGCTATCTAGGTTTTAGATATTTTTCGAAATGCAAGTATGAGATGGGGGGGGGGGTTTATATTCATTTTCTCTTTTGACTAATAATATGATTTCTTGAAGCCCCTTTTGTACCCCAATCATGGGTAGATATAGGGGTGGTTCCTATAAATTCCATCTTAAACTCCACAAATAAGTGTTCACCTAGTGTTTTAGGTGAGGTGAAATAAAGAATAGCTTTTAGCCACACCATTGGCAACCTTGAGTCCAAATAGATATATTATAAACCTCGAAATTACAAAATTTGATAACTTAATATTTTATAAGAATGAAAATATGAAATTACAAATGAAATCTAAGGTACTTAAACTTTCATAACAATCCATTTTTTATAAGCAAAATAATATGATAAAAGTTGATAAATATAAAATTACCAAGAAAATGAAAAACATAAATATATAGCGAATTATAGTATTTTAAGAAGCCAATGTTTTATATCAAATAATATTTATGATAATGATGAAAAAAACATTTTTTTGTCAATTAAAAAAGTTAATTTCAAAATTTATTTATTTCCTTGATATATTTTCAATTGTATTATGGAACAAAAAAAATTTCACATTTTCCACTAGCCTTAATATCAACTTATATATCAACAATGACTCAACTATAACATTAATTACAATAATAATCTATATTTCAAACAACAATATATCAAATAATATTATTCCAATTATAATTTAATAAGATAATTAAGCTGAAGTAAATATGATTAAAAAATAAGTTAAAATGAGATAAATGCAAAAAATTATGGTATATGGTAATACATAATATCCTAAAATTTACACTAGAAAATTGGAAATTTTGATTTTATGGGGCAATGATTATATTTATAATGTTTCTACCAAGTAATGAGAGAGTGTAAGTTCAAAAGGAATGTTCTAAAATGCTTTCAATAACCATTCAATATGAATTTAACCAGCCAAATCATAATCTTCAATGAGGCAAGGTATCCCTTGGTTTGCATGTCAAAATTGCAATCCTTATGATAATGCATCACCTAAATATAAATCTAGCCTCCAAATATAACTAGAGAAGAATCATATGCTCCTAATAATTAGTATATAATATTAAAGAAACCTAATTAACCACCAAATACAATGGTCACTAAAAGCCTAACATAAAAATTATCTTTCCAATTTAAAAAGGCTATATAATATCCCAATATTCCCATATGGGATGGTTCAAAGAAGTAGCTTAATATTGAATTGGTATAAAGAGATAATTAGAACTTGAGTTTCAAATCATTTCAAAATAAATTGGTAGGTGATTTCTCTCCAGCATTCCCTCATTTTAATTATGTATTTTTTTTACTTCAAGAAATTACACTTGGGGCAGCTCTGAGGCATATATAATCTTTTTTAAGATTGGACCATGAAACATGCGGGGAGAAAAACTCCCCATGTAATAATTGGAACACATCCTCAGGAATTTATTTTAATTGTATAATTACAAGTGATTGATTGGTATTGTATAAAAAATATTAAATAGATAAATATTTTTTTATTACAGTTAAATGTAAATTATATTGTATTGTAATTCCATCTCTTTATGCTGGTAGATGAAGGCTCTCATGGGAAGAGACATAAAAGGAAAATACGAAGAAATATATGATATCTTACATATAATGGATGACATTAAATGCGTTGAGTCAAATTAACAATATTTTCTAGAAATAATGAAGACTAATATTAGTCATTTAGAGAGCCACTTCTAGTGTCATGTTGATCCCCCAACCCCTCTAGGATCTATTTAATTCTGGCTTATTTTCAAACCTTGGTAATTATTTCCTTATAATTAATAATTACATACTCGAAAAATTCTCAACCTTAATTTTTCTTTTACGATTCAATAAACATTATTAGATTGATATAATATATGCGAGATAAGTGTTCATGTTTGATTACAAATGATGGCCTGAATATATATATATATAGTTAGCATGTCCTAGACATGTTTTTTAATAAGATATGTCTTTTATTTTATATTAATTAGTTATTTATTATTTATATTGATATTCTATATTCTATATTATATATAAATATATATTTTTTCACATAATACTGTTATTATTTTTTTGGTTCAAAAGGGAATTCCCTTCACTGTAATATAAAACATCAATGCTTCCTCTTAGTGAGGAAGATATTCTTCCATGATCTCTTCTATAGTCCCAATCACACTCGACCACTTCACAGGGTATGGGCATGACTACCACCATAGTCTCAAGGATATACTACAAGTGTCTATGATGTTTCTACTCTCATGGTAGTCCCAATTACACCTAGCCCATTCACATGGTGTATGAAAGTATTGTACTAGGCTACTCATTACTTCGTCAGTCATGTCACATGACTGATATAGCAAACCCTTGGCTAGAGGGAGATTATATACCCATTGTAGTAAAAACATCACAACTTCCTCTCAATGAGGGTGGACATTATCCATCATACCAAGCTTGTCTCTGAAGTATTCAAAATTCATATTATAGAGAGGCTTCGTGAGAATGCCTATTGTCTATTCATCTATGGATATGTACCAGACTTCCATTGCTTCGATTTGTACCGTGTATCATATGAAATTATGGTTTTTTATCTTTAAATATTTTGATTTGTCAAGAAATATTGGATTATCTAAAACATTCACACAACTTTTATTATCAAAACATATCAAAGTCCGTTATAACTCTAGATGAAATAACCCTGCAAGTATTTGATAAAGCCACATTGCTTCATACCTTGCATAACTGACTGTGATATATTCCTCCTTTGCTATACTTAGTTCCATTGACAAATTTTTTCCACTAAACCCTGAGATCATACTTGATCCCAAACTAAAGCAACATCCTAGGGTGGTTTTCGTATCTACTATAGTCGCTACCCAATTAGAGTATGTATAACCTTGTTGTGTTACTTCACCATCTAAGGCATATCTATGTCCATAGCCGACGGTACCATGAAGGGACCTCAATGCATGCTTTGCTACTACCAAATGTACATGTCTAGTCTTAACCATGTACTAACTCAGTGTGTTCACTGCAAAGCATATATCCATATTGGTATTAAGTAGGTACATCAATGACCTAATCAACTATATGTACATTATGGGATCTACCAAATATGAAGCAAAATTGCTCAAGAACTTCATATTTGTAACCATATGTGTTACCATGGATAAATCTGAACTACATACTTCCTTGGCTAAGGAAGATCTGCCACCCTTCTTATGCCAAGCAATAGTGCATTAAATCCATATATTTGTAATGTCCCAAACTAAAATTGTGGAAAATTCTTGGAATTTATCTCAACAAAATGCTTCATATAAAAAATTGCATCCATTGATTAAATATTTGCCAATAAAATGGACCAAACATAACATAACAAATGATAAATGGAAATAAACTAAAATTTATTATATTAACTAGATAAGGTATACATGTTGAGACAACTGAAATAACTGAGATAGATAATAAGGAATCCAAAATAATCTACTCCAATGTTGAAATTGGGCCTCCCAAAACTAAAATGAAAATCGACAAGCTGCAACCTATGAATTCTGGATGAATTCACCATGGAGATAGATGGGTTCTACAACTGTAATATTATTTTGCAAGCATGAAAACCTAGGTGAAAGGTGTAGATTCTCAAGGCTGGGAATGGCTCATGCTAGTAAATTTCACTCCCCAAAAAAATTATTGTTGCTATTGCAGGTGAGATTGTGTTTCTACTCTAAATATTGCTCTAAAAATTCTAAAAAATCAATCTACGACTCCTCACACTGAACCCATAAAAACCCATAAATGGTTTGTCTTAACTAGAAGCCAAGGTGAATCACATCAAGTGGCTTAAATTACCTAGTTTACCTACAAAATTCATTGTTGAAGTTATTTTGATTTATAGCCCGAATAATGCTTATAAAAATCTAATATTTTAATCATGAACTCCTCTCACAAAACCCATAAAAACCTAGAAATATCATGGCCATATTCCAACTAATACGGAAAGACCCAATTTAGTGTGAAATCCTAGACTACCCAAATCTACTTCTAAAAGGAAATCACCTCAACAAATGTTCCAAATCCACCTCCAAAATAGTTGAAAATGTCCTACAAAATCTCATCCAGAAATAGATCAAATTCTAGCCAAAATACAGGTAATTTTTTATCCCCAAACCTCTACACATATTCGAGCTAATAACCCCAGTGTAGGCTATCAAAACGAAGATTTCATCCCAACAATATTTCATTGTCTCAGCCCTGTAAATTTGTCTAATCTCCTATGCCTGCCAAGACAAAAACGCCTACAAAAGGCTAGAACTTGCAAACAAAGAGAGATGTGCCAAATGATCACTATAGTTCTCCTTCTACGATTAGGTAGTATGAATGGCTAAAGGAAATATTTGCAATTATTTCCAATGGAAGTCCTAAAGTAGACTCTCCAATGCCTTACTAGGGAGATATTTGAAGTCATCCAAAATGAGGGTGGAATTTCCGCTTAGAAATTTCTATGATAAACAACACTTTCCTTTTAAGAGAGATTCTTCAGCGTAAATCACAAGATATTTCATTTGTCGACACGTTTTGAAGAAACAAGTGTGGTTCATCGTTAGGACAAGTTGAATGAGTAGATTAGACTTTGCATGTTAAATAGATAGAGCAGAAACTCCAACTGATGTATTCCATGACCAAATAACGGCTAAATTGGCAATGACTAGATTTAACCAGATTAGGGGAAAAATCATTATTTAATTAAAAATTAACTTTGGTTAGTTAAATGGACCCTTTTTAACCACTTATAAATATATCCTAAAAATAAATTATAACCTAAGTTAATTTACACTAATAGAGAGGTTGGCTGGAAGATCAATAGTTGCTAGGTCCCAACCCTCTCCTCCTAGTCGTGGTCTTCCTACCTTCCCTTCCCTTTTCTTTGTTTTTCTTGTTGTTTTTGTTTTTTCTTTTCCCCTGGTTTCCTGTTTCTCGGGGCCTTTGCTCCTTGAGGTTCATTTAGTTTGAGGTTTAGTAATAGCCCCTTTTTTATACTAATAACGTAAAGAAAATAAGCTTGAAGCTAATCTTTGATTTTTAATCTTTAATTTTAAATATAATTTTTTTTTCTACCCCTAAATTACTTAATTTATATTTAACTACCATTAAATTAATTTTTATTTTTTTTAATTATAAAGTCAATAATATTATAACTTACCATTTATTATAACATAATTTATAACTTTTAACCAACCACTCTACATATTAGATTAGTAACTGAATAACTTACTAATTATAATTAATTAGTCTTATAATTTATATATATATAATAAAATCCATATTACTCTATATTTATAATTGTTTAACTCTATATATTAACTATATTAAAATTGATTAAATTTATAATTAATTTAATTTATAATAATGTAATATTATTAGTATATGGAACAATCCCTTTGACTTATATATCTAGATATTTATGTATTTTTATATATTTAATAATTTTTATAACTAACTATTAATGTAAATTAATTTAGGTTATAATTTATTTTTAAGATGTATTTATAAGTGGTTAAAAAGGGTCCATTTAACTAACTAAAGTTAATTTTTAATTAAATAATGATTTCTCCCCTAATCTAGTCAAATCTAATCGTTGTCAATTAGCCATTACCTAGTCATGGAATACAGCAGTTCGAGTTTATGCTCTATCTATTTAACATACAAAGCCTCATCTTCTCATTCAACTTGTCCTCACAGTGAACCACAATTGTTGGTTCGAAACGCATCGACAAATGAAATATCTTTGTGATTCACGTTGAAGAATCTCTCTTAAACCTAATATGGATCACAGAAGCCTCAACTCAACAACACTTTTCTTCTTGTGCTAAACAACCTAAGAGAAGGTGAAAGGTGAAATGTAATAGACAAAAGATGATCAACAAATGAGTCCATCCTCATTGTATAATTTTTTTCTGATGCTTCTACACTTCATTTTTAATTATTATTTTAGTGGTGGGGGCCATTTTCCAGTAAGTGAGTTTTTCCTTAATATTAATAAAATAATAATTTTCTCCCAATCTCCATTAAAAATATATTTTACCTTCCTTCCTTCAAAAAATTATTATTTTTCCGCCATTTATTTGAAATAATATTCTTTTTGGGTTTTCTCACAAAATAATAATTTTGTCTATATTAATATTGTAAAAAAAATTAAAAATTCCATAGTGATTTTAGCGTGCACCAAATTTGGGACATGACAGTCCTCCCATGGGGGATTCACACAATGAACCTCTATCATATCACATGCATTTCGGAAAACTAAACAATAAACAATGTAAACTTTGAAATGCGAACTATAAACTCAAAACAACTCTAGCCAAAAAATCCCCCAAAAACATGAAAAATCAACTCGAAAATGAAAAGTGTTGCTGGAATAACATTTTTTTTCTAGAGTAAATTTTCAACATGTTTTAAAAATGGTAGTGAAAACCATTTTTTGCGCAAAAATTGTGCCAAAAGCACCCTCAAAACTAAAAGTGTTGATGTCTTGATGTTGAAATAACATCTATTTTTTTTAGCATAAATTTTCAACATTTTGAAATAATGTCGTAAAAGATTTTATCTTGACTCTAAAAAACATTAAAATTTCAAAAGAATAATGAAAACATAAATTTAAAAATAAAAACAATAAAAAAGTTAAAAA
>APFE030722535.1:66328-100388 GCA_000404065.3 Pinus taeda
ATAATTTAATAATACTAATATTATTTAATATTAATTGAAATTGCTTTATTTGAATTATTTTATTTATTTCTTAATTATTAAATTATAATTCTTTTTTAATTCTAGGTAAAAGGTTTAATTAGTTATTTCAATTTTTTATTAAAGCTAGTTGTTATTTCTAATGGCTAGTTAGCTACTCTCATCATCTATTTATTCCATTTCCTAGATAAGGTTCCTCATCTTGTTCTGAAGTTGAACCACACTAGTTGGTTAAAAATGCATCCACCGGATTTTATTTTATGTGATTTTTACCAAAAATGTTGTTACAATTAATATGGATCACAAAAGTTTAAATTCTACAACCATAAAAATGTTAAAAGATAAAAATAAAATGAACATATAAAAGAAAAAAAATTAAAAACTGAGTTGTCTTTAGTGCGACTTTTTGAAAGCTTTTACCGTGGGTTTTTCGGTCAAATTTCTCTAAAATCTGACAGGAATTTATTGAAATCACAAGCTTGATGGGTAATCCTGTGCAATCGAAGTTCCCTAGGTGTAATGACCCCAGGCTATGTAAATGTGAAAGTTTACTGTGGTAAAAGACAATAATACAGTTGTTGTTATGTTTTAAACAAAATTGTGACAAACTATTTTTTTTAAAGTAATTTAAATATTTCTTGAAATGCTGGCAGCCTCTAAGAGGTGGATCTTAAAGAAAAAGATCAGTTATGATAACTGAAGGAAAATACCCTCCAAAACAGGAAAAGTCCTGACGGAGGGAGGAAGTTTTGTGCTATGAGGACAGACAGAAGAGATTCTTTTCCAAGAAGAGGAAAAAAAAAAAAGAAAGAAAGAGAGAAGTGGTTAAGTCTGGTTAGGACCAGATAACCAGGCACAGAGAGTGCACAAATTTTGTAGAGGGCTTGAGGCCTGCAGGATGGCTCGGGGGGAGAATTTCGTCTGAGGGATGGATCTCATGGCTGGGTGGACGAGCAGGATTAAAGCTCAGGCGACTTGTTTTGTTTGAAAAACCATTCCTGATACTGGCAACCCAGGTACAGTTCCAAACTGTGAAGTCCCTGATTGAGAATAATTATGCATTAAAATTTCAGTAGTTGAACAGGAAAACATGTCTTGCATTTTCCTAGACATTGTCGCAATGTTAACCTAAATGTACAGGTGTAATCCTAGAGCTAAAGGACAGACTGTCAATTAACAGACAGGGTCTGAGCTAGCATCACATTGAACAAGCTATACCTAGATATTTAGCCAAGACTGAATATCGGTACAGAGAAAGGTTAATCAAGATCTGGTTATTGTGTAACAGACTTGACATACCCTTATTAGCAAAACCAGAACGTTGTTTAACAGCCGAAAGGTTAACAATAAAACAAAACAATAGTGAGCACTTGAAAGAAATCATTAAATGTTGTAGTATGTCGACGAAAATGAGGGTTAGGACCTCTGAATTTGAACAGAGGTGTACCGACCGTAGTCAGGTGTCGCTGTGGTAGAAGAATAAACAACCCTACTGTTATCAGGAATAACTAGCTGAAGACATGAAACATAATAGATAAATATTCTAAATAAACAGAGTTTATTGATAAACTACGTGACAGAGAACAATAATCATTCGTGTCTCATAACCCATGTATTTAAGTCACAAGCGGACCTGATAGCAAAAATCCAGTTCTTTAGAACGATAAAGGGAAAGAAATATACATTTACATTTATTATATAAACCTGTGCATGTAACTGTGAAAAGGGTTACATTTATTTATATAAACCTGTGCATGTAACTGTGAAAAGGGTTACATTTATTTATATAATCCTATGCATGTAACTGTAAAAAGGGTTACATTTATAAATACAATCCTGTGCATGCAACCTCGAACGGGCCATACATTGTAAATACAAGCAAGGCTGTGCATGTAGATGTAAAGAGAAACCTCGGTTGAAATGGCATTTCCATAAGATAAAAGTAAAGAATAATATAGAAGAGAGCCTATGAATGCATGCCGTGCAGATTAGCAAAGATGATGAACGCACATTAAAAATGGAGCGAGTCTGAAGCTAGCATTGTAATCTAGGATTATTTATGCTACGACAGTCATGTAAACCAGCAGAAATCGCAATAATAAGATAAACCCCATATTCTGTATCAGGATTAAGGAAATTCGAAACAGAATCATATAAATGCCAAGCAAAGTTGCTCTAAGGCTTAAACAATTTCACAATACTATGACTATGTGAAAATTTCCCTGAGGCTTAGACCGTTTCATCATAATATGAATCTAAAATTACATATAGCATCGAAGGGTAAACCCTGAAAGAGAAATTAACTATACACATTGTTTGAATACAAGCCGCAGAAGAACTGTTGCAGGATCTGAGCGCTGAGGCCAGATCTGCAACCAAAATCTAAGAACAGTCGTATCAACCCAAATCGTGTGTGTCTTAAAATAGTACTATATAACAATGAAGATTATGAACATTTGTAAAAGAACCCAGGTTCCATTGAACAATAACTTAACTAAAAATTTACTGATAAGACCAGATGGCAATGAGGATGCACCATGAGGGTTCTCTACAGAGAATACCTCAGCGAATGAGATGAGGAAACCCGCGTAGGAGCGGCAGTCTGCATCCACCATAAACCATAGTTTCAGACCGGTGACTTTGAGTTCTGATATGCAAGCGAAGTAACATGAGCTTCAACTTACCTATGACGGAGAGGGTTGAATCACCATGAAAGGCCACCCTTGTTCCATCCGAAGGGTTGCAGGACGCAGCTGCATACCATAGCAACAAGAGAAATCAACCAGTAAGACATTGTTCAAATAAACCGAACGATTAACAAACACTATGAAATTGGTAATCAAGAGCCAGTACCTGGGATGACCGGTTGACAAGCAATTCGTAGCATCTGAATCGTTTGTCGAGTAAAAGAATGTTGCTGGTGACATTAAACCTGAGGTGGAACACTGGACCGGAGCCGAGAAGGTCGGCACAAAAATGAACCCCAAGACTGTAGGCGGATGTTTATATATCATAACAAACCCTAGAATACATATTAACCATCCGATCTCTAGATGAGATCCAAGCCATCGAAGTAAGGCAGAAACCAGAAGCGTTAGGACCGAGATCCCCGTTTCCAAGGTGTCACACGGCCAAAGGAGCCAGACCATGCCACCTGCCCCAGTAAGAACGAATGTCTTAAAGGCTTGGGTGAGTTGGCAGCTGTATAAGCTGTGGCAGGACCATCAAAGGCCGCGCTAGATTAACATACGATACTGTGGTAAACTTATAGCTATGTTTGTCGTGAGGTAGGGCTTAGACCCAAATCACATTCGATAACACATTAACACATTAATACATTATAATGTCGTATGGTTCATGTATTGCAAAGGCTACCATTTGAATAAAACATATGATGTGTTAATAGATTATATAACGTATGTGGTTGCTCGTTAAAAGTAAAGGTACACATATAAAGACAAAGAAATAGTAATGTAGTGCTTGCTTATTATGTTAGGCATATATTAAAAAAAAAAAAAATTATGTATAAGTGGACAAAGGTGTGACAAATTTGTATCAGAGCTAGGTTTCAACACTGTGGTCTCAAGTAGAACATGTTTCATTGTGCAGAAGGGTACACCATGCATACATATGCAAGATAATGATGTACTTAACTGTGTTCTGCTATTTGGGGTGAAATACAGAATTACAACAGCTAGCAGTTAAGCTAGAAAAGAGACAAAATGCAAGGAACCGGCAGTAACCCTCAAGAGAATCCAGAACTGTGGGTACAATTGGGTGCATAAACACGAAGTACCAACCTTGCAATCCTGGAAACTGTCTAGGAATTGAAGAATGAGATGGCACGGTTACGAGAGGACAACGCGCGGTTAACAGTTGAACAAGAAAGAATTTTGAAGAGTTGTCGAATAGGCAAAATCCCCCTCTATCCAACCCCAGTGCGGAACAACAGAGGATGACAAAGGAACAGAATTATCAGATGGAACCTGAACTTTCAGAAGGCAAGGAGGATCATTTTGATAATGTACCAGAACAGCAAACTTCAAAACGACATAAAATGGAGCTGCAGGGAGAGTTTCGAAAAATTAAACCCCCGCATTTTGATGGCAAATATGAGGAAGCAGCTGAAGCTTGGTTAATAAATATGAATAAATATTATTAGTTGTACGAGTATGATCATAACCTGAAGGCAAGATTAGCTATTTTTCAGTTACAAGGTAAGGCAACCTTGTGGTGGGAGGAAATCAAAATTGTCAAAGGGGTAAGTGAACGGACCATTACCTGGGAGAAGTTTAAGAAATACTTCAAAGAAAGGTATCTAACTAAATGCTTTTACGATGAAAAGGCAAGGGAATTCCATGATTTAAGATTGGGACAACAGACAATGGACGAGTTCATTAATCACTTTACCTCACTGCTACATTATGTACCTTACATCAAGGAGGAGAAAGTGAAGGTCCAAAGGTTTGTGAGTAGCTTAGCTTCATATATAAGGGAAAGGATTGAGTTTGACAATCCTAGGACCATGGATGAGGCTATCCGTAAAGCAAGGATCTGCTACCAGCAGAGTAAACAGAAGGGGGACACCTCAAACAAAAGGTGGAATGAGAAAAGGAGCAGTCGGATGGTTGGGAGCAGCAAAGGAGGTCGCAACAGTGGGAGTAAAGGTGCTGGTAAAGGATTAAATAGTAGATCTGTTGCAAGGAATGCGCCTCGATCTAGGCCAATGAGCGAATCTAGAGTAAATGAGCAGCCTGTTAGACCAGAAGGTGAGGGGATGACCAGACCTCCAGTTCAATGCTGGGGTTGTGGAGGACCTCACTATGTTAAAAACTGCCCACAGCGAAAGGGGACAGACCAAATATCCCAAATTAATGAGGCATCGACCGTTGGGGATGTGGCACGCAGTGTACCCAGAATTAATGCAGCTTTGGAAGGTCGACAAGCGGAGTATCAACCATCTATGGTTGAATTCGAAGGTAAAATCTCAAATCTTTCTATAGTTGTTCTTATTGATCCAGGAGCTACTTTAAGTTATGTTAGCCCAAAAATAGTAGAACAGTGTAAACTACAAGCTGAAAAGTTCAGGAACCCATGGCTAGTCCAATTAGCTACAGGAGCCAAGAGACGAGTCTTGGCCAAAGTAAATAATTGTTCCTTAACCATAGCAGGACAGCCAATAGTGGCAGATTTAAATGTACTACCGTTGGGTTCATACGATATCCTGATTGGGATGGACTGGCTGGAAAAACACTGGTCCTTAGTGAATTGCAAGACTAAAACCATCTACTATAAGGATGACCGTGGAGAGCAGCAGGAGTTACAAGGAATCAAACATCCTGTACAGATTCGACCCATTACAGCATCTCAGCTAGCTAAGTGCATCAAGAAGAAATGTCAAATCTATGCTATTCAGGTGGGTTACGCAAATCAGAAGGATAAAATTGCTATGCTGGGTAGCATTCCAGTGGTACAGGAATTTGCAGATGTTTTTCCCGAGTAAGTACCGGGATTACCACCTAAGAGAGATGTGGATTTCACCATTGAGCTGATTCCAGGGGCAGCACCCGTATCACGGGCACCATACCACATGAGTGTACCAGAACTAACAGAATTAAAAATGCAACTGCAGGAGCTGTTAGATAAAAATTACATTCGTCCCAGTGTATCACCCTGGGGAGCCCCAGTGCTGTTTGTCAAAAAGAAAGATGGAACTTTTCAGATGTGCATTGATTATCGTCAGCTGAATAATCTCACGATCAAAAATAAATATCCTTTGCCTAGGATTGACGAACTTTTTCATCAGGTGAAGGGAGCGATGGTATTTTCTAAACTCGATCTGCGATCTGGTTACCATCAGATCAGAATTAAAGAGGAGGATATCACTAAGACCGCTTTCAGAACGCGGTATGGGCATTATGAATTCGTGGTGCTACCTTTTGGTCTGACCAATGCACCTGCTACCTTCATGTGTTTGATGAACAGTGTGTTTCGCAGGTTCTTAGACAAGTTTGTGTTGATATTCATAGATGACATTCTGATTTACTCCCGATCAGGAAAGGAGCACAAGGAACACCTCAGATTGGTGTTGCAAACTTTGCGAGAACATCAATTATATGCAAAGTTTAGTAAGTGTGATTTCTTCAAGGAGGAGATACAATACTTAGGCCACGTAATCACAAAGGAAGGAATCGCAGTAGATCCTGAGAAAATCAGAACTATAATGGAGTGGCCCATACCAAAGGACGTGGCAGATATTAGGTCCTTTATGGGGTTAGCGGGTTATTATAGAAGATTTGTTGAAGGCTTTTCGAGGGTAGCATACCCTATCACCTCCTTACAAAAGAAGGGAAAAGTATTTAAGTGGACCTCAGAATGCCAGAAGAGCTTTGAACAGCTCAAGCACTTACTCACCACTGCACCTGTATTGAGTATAGCTGATCCTAATAAGGATTACGTGGTCTGCACAGATGCAAGTAAAGAAGGTGCGGGAGGAGTGCTGATGCAAGAAGGAAGAGTCATTGCATATGAATCTAGGAAACTAAAAGAACATGACCAGAAATACTCTTCTTACGACTTGGAGCTGGCAGCTGTCATTCATGCCCTGAAAATGTGACGACACTATCTCTTGGGTAGAAAATTTCTGTTGCTAACAGACCACCACAGCCTAACAAACTATTTCAGCCAACCCACCTTAAATACGAGACAAGCTCGTTGGGCTAACTTCTTAAGCGGGTTCGACTTTGAAATTAAGCATTTAAAAGGGAGGGAGAACTGAGTAGCGGATGCATTAAGTCCAAAGGTACAGTGCGTGTGCAAGATTTAAGTGAGTAAATGGCAAAGTACTCTATTTGAAAAGATAAAAACAGCGGCTGAACAAGATGTTGTTTATCAGCAAATTAAACAACAAATACAGCAACTATCTGGTAAGGAAATACAACAAGGGTATGAACTAGATGATGCCGGAATGTTTTACTTTAATAAAAAGTTGTATATACCCAATGAAGAAAGTCTTAAGAAGTTGATTCTGAACGAATTACACATTAGCCATTACACCGGGCATCGAGGATACCAGAAAATGGTTACCGCTCTTCGAAGAGAATATTATTGGCCAAAAATGAAGAAGGAGGTAGCTGAGTATCTAGCACGATGTCTAGAATGTCAGCAGATCAAGGCGGAGCACTTGCATCCAGCAGGGCTGCTACAACCCCTACCCATTCTGGAATGGAAATGGGAGACTATCTCCATGGATTTTATAACTGGATTGCCTTGAACGAAGAAGAATAATGATTCCATTATGGTGGTAGTGGATAAGTTGAGTAAGGCAGCACACTTCATACCTATGTAATCAACATATAAGGTTGTGCAAATTGCTCATATTTTCATGCAAAATGTATTCAAATTGCATGGACTTCCGAAGGTAATCATTTTAGATCGTGATGTTAAGTTTACATCAGCCTTTTGGAGGACATTGTTTGCTGAACTGGGAACACAGCTGAACTTTAGCACAGCCTATCATCCCCAAACAGATGGCCAAACGGAGCGAGTGAATCAGGTTGTGGAAGACATGCTGAGAGCATGTGTTATGATGAAGCCAACCCAATGGGAAGAATATCTCCACCTGGTCGAATTCACATATAACAATGGGTATCACTCCTCAACACAGTTGAGTCCTTTTGAGGTCATGTATGGGCGGAAGTGCTGCACACCCTCAAGTTGGGGTGGACCTGAGGATAGGTTACGAATTGGTCCTGAAATGCTCAAGGAAATGGAAGAAATGGTAAAAAGGGTGTGTACCAACTTAAAAGCTGCTCAGGATAGACAAAAGTTTTGCTGATCGAAAGAGAAGGTTCAAAGAATTTCAAGTTGGGGACCATGTGTTTGTTAGAATCCAACCCAGAAGGAGTACCTTGCAGTGGAGCGGGTGTGCCAAACTTGCACCTCATTATTTTGGCCCTTTCCAAATCTTGGCTAGGGTGGGGCCGGTAGCTTATCAACTCGCCCTACCAAGCCATATTAGGATCCACAATGTTTTTCACGTTTCCGTATTGAAACAATACGTCTACGATCCTAAACATGTGATTCAATGGTAGAATGTTCGGGTAAGAATTAATCTAGTCATTCTAGATAAGATTTGTTCCGAAACAAGAAAATAACTAAATCTGTTGTTGATTGTAGGTCGAGCCGGAAGGCAAGGTTCTGGTCGAACCACTAACCATTCTCGACCGGAGAGAAGAGCAGCTATGGAAACGGGTTATTTTCCAAGCTAAAGTGCAGTGGCAGCACTATGGGCCGGAAGAAGCCACTTGGGAGGATGAGGAACTCCTTAGAGAAGCTTACCCGAATTTGTTTAAGGGTGACAGACATCAGGACGATGTCCAATCATAGGAGGGGGAGATGTAATGACCCCAGGCTATGTAAATGTGAAAGTTTACTGTGGTAAAAGACAATAATACAGTTCTTGTTATGTTTTAAACAAAACTGTGACAAACTATTTTTCTTAAAGTAATTTAAATATTTCTTGAAATGCTGGCAGCCTCTAAGAGGTGGATCTTAAAGAAAAAGATCAGTTATAATAACTGAAGGAAAATACCCTCCAAAACAGGAAAAGTCCTGACTGAGGGAGGAAGTTCTGTGCTGTGAGGACAGACAGAAGAGATTCTTTTCCAAGAAGAGGAAAAAGAAAAAAACAAAGAGAAAAGTGGTTAAGTCTGGTTAGGACCAGATAACCAGGCACAGAGAGTGCACAAATCTTGTAGAGGGCTTGAGGCCTGCAGGATGGCTCGGGGGGAGAATTTCGTCTGAGGGATGGATCTCATGGCTGGGTGGACGAGTAGGATTAAAGCTCAGGTGACTTGTTTTGTTTGAAAAACCATTCCTGATACTGGCAACCCAGGTACAGTTCCAAACTGTGAAGTCCCTGATTGAGAATAATTATGAATTAAAATTTCAGTAGTTGAATAGGAAAACATGTCTTGCATTTTCCTAGACACTTTCGCAATGTTAACCTAAATGTACAGGTGTAGTCCTAGAGCTAAAGGACAGACTGTCAATTAACAGACAGGGTCTGAGCTAGCATCACATTGAACAAGCTATACCTAGATATTTAGCCAAGACTAAATATCGGTACAGAGAAAGGTTAATCAAGATCTGGTTATTGTGTAACAGACTTGACATACCCTTATTAGCAAAACCAGAACGTTGTTTAACAGCCAAAAGGTTAACAATAAAACAAAACAATAGTGAGCACTTGAAAGAAATCATTAAATGTTGTAGTATGTCGACAGAAATGAGGGTTAGGACCTCTGAATTTGAACTGAGGTGTACCGACCGTAGTCAGGTGCCGTTGTGGCAGAAGAATAAACAACCCTACTGTTATCAGGAATAACTAGCTGAAGACATGAAACAGAATAGATAAATATTTTAAATAAACAGAGTTGATTGATAAACTACGTGACAGAGAACAATAATCATTCGTGTCTCATAACCCATGTATTTAAGTCACAAGCGGACCTGATAGCAAAAATCCAGTTCTTTAGAGCGATAAAGGGAAAGAAATATATATTTACATTTATTATATAAACCTGTGCATGTAACTATGAAAAGGGTTACATTTATTTATATAAACCTGTGCATGTAACTGTGAAAAGGGTTACATTTATTTATATAATCCTATGCATGTAACTGTAAAAAGGGTTCATTTATAAATACAATCCTGTGCATGCGACCTCGAACGGGCCATACATTGTAAATACAAGCAAGGCTATGCATGTAGACGTAAAGAGAAACCTCGGTTGAAACGGCATTTCCATAAGAGAAAAGTAAAGAATAATATAGAAGACAGCCTATGAATGCATGCCGTGCAGATTAGGAAAGATGATGAACGCACATTAAAAATGGAGCAAGTCTGAAGCTAGCATTGTAATCTAAGATTATTTATGCTACGGCAGTCATGTAAACTAGCAGAAATCGCAATAATAAGATAAACCCCATATTCTGTATCAGGATTAAGGAAATTCGAAACAGAATCATATAAATGCCAAGCAAAGTTGCTCTAAGGCTTAAACAATTTCACAATACTATGACTATGCGAAAATTGCCCTGAGGCTTAGACCGTTTCATCATAATATGAATCTAAAATTACATATAGCATCGAAGGGTAAACCCTGAAAGAGAAATTAACTATACACATTGTTTGAATACAAGCCGCAGAAGAACTGTTGCCGGATCTGAGCGCTGAGGCCATATCCGCAACCAAAATCTAAGAACAGTTGTATCAACCCAAATCGGGTGTGTCTTAAAACAGTACTGTATAACAATGAAGATTATGAACATTTGTAAAAGAACCCAGGTTCCATTGAACAATAACTTAACTAAAAATTTACTGATAAGACCAGACGGCAATGAGGATGCACCGTGAGGGTTCTCTACAGAGAATACCTCAGCGAATGAGATGAGGAAACCCGCGTAGGAGCGGCGGTCTGCATCCACCATAAACCATAGTTTCAAACCGGTGACTTTGAGTTCTGATATGCAGGCAAAATAACATGAGCTTCATCTTACCTATGACGGAGAGGGTTGAATTGCCGTGAAAGGCCACCCTTGTTCCATCCGAAGGGTTGCAGGACGCGGCTGCATACCATAGCAACAAGAGAAATCAACCAGTAAGACATTGTTCAAATAAACCGAACGATTAACAAACACTATGAAATTGGTAATCAAGAGCCAGTACCTAAGATGACTGGGTGACAAGCAGTTCTTAGCATCTGAATCGTTTGCCGAGTAAAAGAATGTTGCTGGTGACATTAAACCTGAGGTGGAACACTGGACCGGAGCCGAGAAGGTCAGCACGAAAATGAACCCCGAGACTGTAGGCGGATGTTTATATATCATAACAAACCCTAGAATACATATTAACCATCCGATCTCTAGATGAGATCCAAGCCGTCGAAGTAAGGCGGAAACCAGAAGCATCAGGACCGAGATCCCCGTTTCCAAGGTGTCACATGGCCAAAGGAGCCAGACCATGCCACCTGCCCCAGTAAGGACGAATATCTTAAAGGCTTGGGTGAGTTGGCACCTGTATAAGCTGCGTCAGGACCATCAAAGGCCACGCCAGATTAAACTTATAGCTAGGTTTGCTACATCGTGAAAATGGGTAACTGTATCAGTTCCTGATTCAAAATTTACATTGTTAATACCCTCAATTTGACTACATATTGGAAAATATTTTTAAAAATCCCATTATTTAATCCCCTACCAATATGAACCCAATACACCTTCCCAAGTTAGGAAACCTCTACTTTCACAATAGATATTGTAGGTATCCATTTTTCATAAAAAGGTTTTATATCCTTTTATCTTTTTTTCAGTAACTTTGAGCTCCGTTTTTTATACTTCCAAATATAAAATCCATTTAGCCCCTATTATATGCTCAATATAATATTTCATTTTTCCTCTATATATCCCCCAATATGAACACATGTGTTATGGTATTTCTCCCCTAGTGAACCCCCTCAGAGTACTCCCCGCCAAAAATTGCTTTTCCTCAAGCAATATCACAACATGTTGTTGATCCACTGACTAGTTGAGCTAATACTAGAGCCCCAATTGTTCCACTAAACCACTCCTCGCTACCACAAACCCATCACATGAATAAATCCTATGTCACCGGTGACCCAAATCAATCTAACCTCCTCCTGAGGAACATCCTGCCATATTGGTGAAGTCCCCCATGTCATTAGGGAATTACTGAAACAAAATGGAAGACTTGGATGATATTATCCTATAGAAACCATCTCATCCATAACGGTAGTTGAACTTTTGAATCTTGTGATTCCCAAATCTCACGCTAGTCTCGTGGCACCATTCTCTCATTGCACCACTTTGATCTTGATTGTCTTCCCATCTTGCACAAATTGTATCCTCCTCACTGGAGCTTGATGGGAAAATATCTATGGAATCCCAACACACCTGGTCTAGGCATCTCCATGATGCAAGGCCTACTCATCTAATGCTAACCCTAATCTGGAGTAGTGAGAATGAAAACTAGCATTTTCATGCTAAGAAGGCCTCAATGCCCCGCCATATGTCAAACCAAGAGTGAGCTAGCTCACACTCTACTCTGATCTCGCTTGTCACAAAATAGAGTGACCAATCACCCACTAGCATAGTCCTAACAACTATTGTCACCAACCCATAACCCATCTAGGATCACTATATGCAATCAATATATGGACCCCACACATCATGAATCAATTTGGTTCATGGAAGAGTATCTTTTGCTTTCCATACCACACTGTGATATATGTTATCCTGCCACCTATAGGTGCTATCCAATACTACATGGAGTATAAACATCTTCCTACAAGAAGGGTACACCAACTATTATATATCTTCCTAATATATCTTAAAATTTCTCTCCCAAAAGATGTCATGCATCTCCCTAAGTGTTGGCTCAAGGGTGGAACGTGTGCTACTGCGTTATAAGATCAGACCATCTCCAAGCGTGCACCTTCCAAATCACACTCTAACCATATACAATAACCAGAAAGCCTCTTTCATGATGCATTGTGTCTCATCCAACTATCTCAGATCCACCTCTCTGGTCATTTTTCTTGTGATGAGAACATCAACTAACAATAACCAAGTTCCTTTTATCAGTGTGCAATGTTGGAGAGTGATAATTATGTGGGTTCCAATGGATATATCCAAGACATCATATGGAAGCTCATGGTCATCCCTGTGACCAACCCACTCTGTAAACCTAGGAGTGTTGAACCCAAGGGTATGCTAGTTATCCCTCTCAAGGCATCCCTCTAGAGGCAATGATCCAACAATCTATTATGCATCATCATGCTTTTTTGGACACCAACATGTTCCCCTACACTCCTCCTCATAGCACTGAAGTTTATGGTACAACTCCCCACACCACTAGATACCAATGCTCACTATCATACTACTATGTACCATTTGGAATCCCATATGCACCAATTCATCCACCACTTAGCTAGTAAACATTCCATTATGTGATTTAAATCTCCTCATCTTCCCTTATATACCTCAACAGCCTAACTCCTCACATGCTAAGATAAATGACACTATGTGCCTATCCTTAGTACATCTTGTGTCAAATATACCAATGAGAGAGCATTGTATCCATGCAATGCCCTATATGGTGGCCTATTGATTCCACCTCTTCCTACCAACTCCTCGGAGAGTAGGCTAATCACACTGTGACCCTATGCATAGTCAATACGCCAAGACAACTCATGAAATTTTCCTATTACCTTATCAAACCAGCCTGTCACTAGTGTTATCTGGGGTTTTGATGGAGATCTAAAAATGTGTGTGCAACCAACCACCAAATCTATCAGGAAACTACTACCATTTGTTACTGACTCTATTATGTGATGGGAAATCCATCTTGGATCCCAACAACATTCTAGCCCTCAAGCCGCTATGGTAATCCACAACCTCTACTAAATTGTGGCCATGTATATATCCAACCACCTATGTTAATCCATGGGGTAGCAACTTAGTACCCCTCACCATCCAATCCCAAAGGAGGAATCAAATGTAAAATCTCTTATGTATGGAACAATACCTCCTTGCTAACATTGTGACACACTCCACTCAAATCATTCACTCCTAGTGACTTCGTCACCTACTATGATCAGTATAGACAACTCCACCTCTCTCTATCTAGTGCATAAATGTGAGCTAAACATGTTGAAATCCATATCAACGTGCCTTCGAAATGAATTATGGTGAAATCCCAACATGTTCTTTCTTCTTTGTCCCAAATTAATGGCTAGCCCTAAAGAATGCTTCTCATCCTCCTCCATCATGGGATCAACTTGAGCATCTAACTGCTCCTCCATAGACAACACATCATCCAAATCATCCTAACTAGTCATTTATATGTGTCTTCCATCTCAAAACTTTGTCATGAATCTAGATGCCTCTATTACCACTAACATCTTGTTAATGGATTGCCTTATGAGTATGCGCTCCACTCTCTCTTCCACTGCCTCATTCCATGCCATTAATTTTCTCTCTGATAGTAGTTACTCTCTAGTCACACTAATTTGATCTATGTCCTCCTCACAATCATGAGTGTCCTCTACCTCCTATTCAAACTCCTCATCCTCAATGTCAGGAATCACCTCTTGAAGTGGACCTTATCGTTGGCGTACCTAAACCCAAGGCTCCATATCTCTTGACTTGTAAAACCAAATCTGCTCCTCCATAGGTCTCTCTTGATCACATACCCTGACTGCCCTACTATATATGAAGATCCAGATCCCAATCTATTTTTCTCCATCAAATGATAAAAATCCCCATATGATAGAGCCCTCCTGACCCTGAGATATAATGCTTCATACTCATCAATCCCCTATGATAAATACCTCTTTATATCTGCAAAGGTGTTTAACTCCCCCTTCCTCTTAAGTTTATCCATAGAGTGAGGCATGGTGGGATGACTAGTCTTTCCATATGTATAGGTGTTGTTATGATGAGTCATGCATGCATGAGCATGGGTTCCCTCTACTGTTCGAGCTTGAAACTGCTAGTTTTGCAATTACATTCCCACCCTTTGTTTTAACATCTTTATCAAGGCCCTATTTTTCCTTAGAAACACCTTTAGAGCCTATCCCTGACCACCTTTCCTAGATAGCTCATTATTTTTTTAAATTTCCTCCATGATTCCCTATCTATCCCTCCCTTTTTGTGTCATTGGAATGTTCATAATTTCACCCATAGTTTTGCATGCATGCCTACACCTCCATTACCTTGCTAGCTTCCCCATGATCAGCCAAGATCATGATTTGATACCTCTGTAATGTCCCAAAATGATTTTTTTTTTGCATCTTCTCATAATTTATCTCAACAAAATTCTTCATATAAAAGATTCCATACATTTGTAGAAATTTTCCAGCAAAATGCGTAAAGAAAAATACAACAGATAATTGGAAATAAAATCAGCTTTATTATATTAACTAGATAGGGTATATATGCTGATACAACTAAAATAGCCAAGATAGATAATATGACATCTAAAATAATATACTCTAATGTAGAAACAGGGCCTCCCAAAACTGAACTGCATATCAATAAGTTGTGACCTGTGAATTCTCGATGAATTTTCAATGGAGAGAGATAGATTATACCACTATAATGTCATTTTGGAAGCATGCAAACCCAAGTGAAATATGTAGATCCTTAAGGCTCGAAATGGATCAAACTAGTAGCTCACACTGCCCGAAAATTATGTTGTTGTTGTTCGAAGTAAACTAGTGTTTATGCCCTCAATACTACTCCACAAATTATGAAAATTTAATGGGATCCTCCTCACACCAAACCCATAAAAACCTAGAAATCGCTTTCCTTAACTCCAATCCAAGGTTAGGCCCATGAGGTGGTGTAAATTTCCCTTTTACCTATAAAACACACTATCGAAGGAATGTTGATTTAGAACACAAATATTGACCACAAAATTATGAAAAATTTACCATGAACTCCTCTCACAACACCGAGAAAAACTCAAAAAAATATTGGGAAAATTCTAGCTGATTCAAAAGGGCCAAATTTGGTGACAAGATACCAGACTTACTTGCTGTGTTTCAAATAGGAAATCACACTAGCAAATGATCCAATTGAACCTCCAAAAATAACTAAAAATCTCCTGCAAAATTTCCTCTAGAAATAGATCCAATTCCATCCAAAATCCAACTAATTTTCCATCCCAAACCTCTATGCAAACTCTACCCAATAAATCCATCACAAACTCGGAAAGGAAGAATTTGGTCCAATAATGTATCATCTTTGTAAATTTATGCCAATCACCTCCTCCTGCCAAGAGAAACAAACCTACAAATGCCCCAAACTTGCAAACAAGCAAAGCTACTAAAAATCATCATTGTAGTTCTCCTTCTGTACCTAGGTAGTGTGAATCATTGAAGGAAATCTATATAATTATCTCTAATGGGATTCTTGGAGTAGACTCCCCGAGGCCTCACTAGGGAGATACTCAAATTTCTCCAAAATGAGGGTGGAATTTCTACGTGGAAATTCCTATGGTAACCAACACTTTTCTTCTTGTGATAAACAACCCTAAGAGAAGATGAAAGGTGAAATGTAATAGACAAAATATGACCCACAAATGAGTGCATCCTCCTTTAATAAGTTCTCCCGTTCTTTCTAGACTCATTTTTTAATTATTATTTTAATGGTGGGGGCCATTTTCCACTAACTGACTTTTTCCTTGATTTTAATAAAATAATAATTTTTCATCAGTCTCCACAAAAATAATATTTTGCCTCCCTTCATGTGATAAAATTTGATATTGATGTCATTCTATTAACATAATAATTTTTTCTTTTTCTTACAAAGTAATATTTTTCCATTTTTGAATATTATAAAAAAATAGAAAAACTCCTTAGCGATTTTAGCATGCACAAAATTGGGGACATGAAAATTCTTCATTTCAAACTTTGAAGTTATCTTCCTATTATACCCATATATGAACTTCTGATCCTCTGTAAGAAATAGGATATTTACATATAGCACCAATATCAATGGGAAACCATCTTAAACCTTGTAGTAAAAGTTGGTATTTTCATTACTCTTCGTAAGCCCCAATCTCATCAAATGACTATGTATTCTGGCATTCCATGACCTAGGTTCCTTATTAATCCTATACAAATATTTCTTCAATTTACATGCCTATACTCTGCACACTTCTTCTTCAATTACACCATTCAGGAAGGCAGTGTTTACATCAATGTGGTGTAATTTCCAACACAAAATAGAAGTAATAGAGATGATAGATATATGAAGTGTACTGATATATTGGGGAAAATGTTTCATTTTAATCCTTTCCATCTTTGTAGGATAATCCTCTAGCCAAAGATCTAGCCTTGGACTTTTCCGTGCTACCATTTGCAGGATGCTTGAACTTGTAGATCCATTTTGATGTCACTGCTGACTTTCCTTCTAGTCTCAAAAACACATCGCACAAATTATTTTTCTTGATGGATTGGTACTCTTCCATTATAGCATCCTTCCACACTTTCTCTTTTGTGGCATCTTCATAAGTGGAGAATTTTCAATCAGTGATCTTACTCATTAACACCACATAGCTACAAAAATTATGTGGTCTATTTGTCTCTCTACAGGAGCCTCTAGTATTTTCACATTTTTCTGGTTTGTGCAACATGTTTTAGAGACATGTTGGTCTCTTTTTTATTACTATAACCTCTTTAGGTTGATTTACCAATATCTTTGGCTCTATTGTCTCATCCTAATATTTTGGGATATGTTCTTTCGGAGTAGATTTAATCATCATTGTATCCATGGGAGCCTCTTTCTCCTCTCTATCCTCGTCCATCTAAGATTCTACAAATTTCCTCAAAGATGATTCTTCATCAAAGGTGGCATCTCTTCTAATATGAATATTTATGTATCCATAGATATATATTCCATAAGCCTTTGAAGTCTCATTGTATCCAATAAAGTGCCCTTCTTTACCAGTCTCTAGCCCTGCTCTCTTTTCCTTGGGAACATGTATGTACACTAGGAAACCAAATATCATCAAGTGGTTGACTTCTAGTTTCTTTATGGTGAATACTTCTTCTAGTGTCTTTTTCCCTAATATATTACGAGGATGTATTTTTTGAACATATACATCTATTCTAGATGCTTCTTCCCATATATACATAGGTAAGTTCTAATCATGGACCATTGCTTTAGTTGATTCTACAATTGATATGTTATTTCACTCTACAACCCCACCTTTTTGGGGGTTGTAGGGAGTTTTCACATCCCTCTTAATCCCTACTTCTCTACAAATGTATTTTAATTCATTTGAGGGGTATTCACCTACATTATCTGACCTCAAAATTTTAATCTTTCTTCCAAAGAGAGTTTCTATGAAAGCCTTGGATTCTTGAAACTTATTAAAAGCTTCATATTTTTTTCTTTCAAGAGGCAAGTCTATTTTTTGCATGAGAAACCATCAATAAAAGTTCCATAATATAAAAACTTACTTAGATATGGTACAATCATTTATTTGCATACATGTGAATGTATAATGTTCAAGAACCCATTGGATCTATTATAATTACTTTGGAAAATTCCCTTGGAAGTATTTCCAAGTGCACAACATTTTCATGCTCCATCATGCTCCACATGCTAATATATTAGACCTATGACCATTTTTATCAAAACTAACAAGGCTCCATAGTTTAAATGAGAAATTCTTCAGTTCCATAGCTCATTGGAGCTAATATTGTTTTGTACAAGAGCTTGTTTTGGGTGTCCCTTTAATTTATGAAATCCTTCGTCTTAGACACTAATCACATTGGTTTAATATATAACTGAACTCTTAGGCCATATAAGGACTTGAAAATTAACAAAATCTACTTTGAAGCCTTAATGTTCTAAAGCAAAGATAGAGAGAAGATTATTCTTTAAATATTGTACAAGCAATACATATTTGATTGAAATGGAGTTACCTGAAACAAGTTGGTAGGATGTTTCTCCTACTCCTTTTACTGCATTATTTGAATCATCTCCAAGTTCCACCTAAAGGTATGAACTCCTTTTTGTTAAACTTGTAAGATAATTTCAAAACCTAGTCATGTGCTTGGAAGCACCATTGTTTACTAAACAATTATTGTTCCCTTGAATGATGTTGCCTATGAGAGTTGATAAAAAGAGATCATAATGGGGATAGGAAAGGTTTCCCTAACTACCCATAACCTAAGATACTCCAACCCACAAGCAGAAATCCGTGTTGGAGAATACAATTCTGCAAACTAAGAAATTTTGTTTAAAATATGTAGTCAAAAAGGGAAGATAAATCTGGCTTCACAAGTCCCATGAGCAGGCCTTCTCTCATCCTTCCAACAATTCTTCTCACCTCAAATAAGTCACATTGGCTTGAACTTATTGATGGAACATAATTCTAGCCAAAACAGGCTTTGAAGAACTCACATGCTGCCCTAAAAATGCTTGCTATAAGCATTATAGAATATTTTTGCAGTGCTCTTTTAAAAACCTATAGGTGCTGCAAAATTGTTTTCCGGCACTTCCAAAAATTTGTATTCTCATATTACAGGAAGCCAAACCAAATCGGACTTGCTCTCAATCAACTCTAAATGTCCTTAAGTTTCTCCTTCACACTACACATAACATCATACACCCTCCTTCATGGGTATTTACCGTTATAACTCACACTTACCAAGTAGAAACAAATGTACAGGATTTTGGACAACATACTAACAAAATAGGGTACTCTAGTTTTCTCCATGCATAGACACTCTATGATCACATCAACACAATATTAAATTATAGGCGTGGTTTCTCACTTTAACCTCAAGGGAATACAAAACCAAACAAACACATCATGTTCCAATCAACAGGCGGTGACTTCATCTCAATAGTGGTGCTATTTTTTTACTAATGGGTTTCACATCACAAAATCCACACACCCACTGATCTCCAAAATGCATATACACTCTATTCCTTGAGATTTAAGGTAACACAATATGAATAAATACACCAAGGGACACCACACCATGATGGAAGCTTCAACATATAGATTCTCAATATAACTCAATGGAGTAAGAACATACTTTCAAAGATAAGGAATACGCAAAGACCAAACCAAAATGGAACATAATACATAAGCATAAAATAATGGCAACCATGCTTCCTTACAAAAAATATGACCCGTACACATAGGTAAATATATTCATCCCCCAATTCCATTTAATCCCAAAGAATCATTTGACATGAAATCATATAGACATGAAACTTGTTAACACATCTTGATTCTTACTATAAATTAACTCAACAAGTGTAGTCCTCAATAAATGAAATTAACATTACACAGACAAATAAATAAACATGTACAAATGCATTAAACAAATTGCTTATTAATCAAATCCATACATACAATAAACTCGCCAAATTTACAATGTGGGCATGTGTAACCTAGGCCTCTCATCCTCTGCCTCTTCTACTAGTGTCGAAGCTTCTCCTCTCTTCTTCCTTTGCACTTCTCTACTGCACACTCTCTTCTTCTCAAACACTCATTTATTTATAAATAAAGCTAGCATGGGTAACCAAAATTTATAAGTGATGGTTTGTTTCCCTTTCTCAGAAAAAAAGGGAAACTGAAATTACATTTACATTAGGAAATATTTCCTCCAACTTATTCTAAAAAAAAAACTCACATCCTAATAAAAATATCTACAGAAAAATTAAAATCTCTCTCAAAATCACCATGTGACCATCTCATGACATTGGCAAGCCTCAGTCCAGTCTTCATCGAACTTGCCCATCTATGCACCCACATCACATACTCTTGATCTTTTGTCCCTCTTATATTTTTCGTAGATGTAGAATCCTCCGTATTTGTTGCATGTGCATGATGTTTATTTTTCCTTTACCTTGAAAACACTGGAAAGAAAAGTGTCACAAATTTTGGTAGTTGTAACACCTAATCTTAGATACATCCTTATTCTTATCTATAACTAATATTCTATTTTTATTCGGATTGTTGTTTATTATTTCTTTTCCTTTCCACACATGAGCAACAAGAGCTTGATTTTCTTCATCATTGGTCTTTTGTGCCTTGGGTATCAATATCGATTCTTATTGAGCACAATCTATCCATAACTTCGCAAATTTAGATAATTTCCTTCTTGCACAAATTCGTTGACAAAAATCATCCAAAGAAAGAGGAAAAACATTTAGATTTGTAATCAAAAGCACTACATCATCTAATGAATATCCAATAGCTACTAGTTGATCCTTGATATAAGAAATCCTTATGAGATAGGTAGAAATTGAATATTATTTGTTGATTATTACATTTACGATTTGATTCATTAGAGTTAGTATTCTTTCTTTCATATACTATTGATAAGTCATTAAACATTTCATTTGGTTTCTTTGTAATATCCCCAATTAAATGATTTTTGTTAAGAAGTATTACTCTTTTGTAGTTTTGGAAATTGGGGGAATTTTTTGAAATTGAAAATTAGGAAAGGATGTTTAGGAGGACCCCACATAACCTTTTGAAGAAATAAGGCTCCTGGACATTAAAAGAGGAAATGAACCAAAATTTAAAGTGGAATGTGGAGCTACCCCGAAAGGGTATTCATAACCCTTGGGAGAGTTTTTATTGGTGCCAAGAAATAGAGGAGGGAACTTGACTTGTGGGGGGCACATGGGGGAATAAAGGGGAGGCAAGATAAATGGAGGTAGAGGGCCTCATTTTTGGGTACCATTTTCTCATTTGATAACTAAATAATTGTTTTCTCAAACTTCTTAGCTAAGTCAATAGAGTGTTGTTCAACACATAAGATCTCCAAGCATAAATATCACCCTACCTTCAGTGGAATTTTAGTGCCATCCCTAGGAGGTCTTCTAGTTCATGTTACATAGATACCCCAAATATTATACAGGCAGATTCATGAGTCTTTCTCAGCAATACGGGCACATAAAGCGAGTATGATATTCCTAAGTGAGACACTTATTGGGTAGTACTTTTGATGCACATTGGAGAGATGAGGAGAAATCAAATTTGTTACAAATTTGAGGGATGATTTTCCATATTAATGGATGGATATTGTTGTAGCATCATCAATATTTTCCTGTGATTATGTGGCTTCTCCGCAAAGATTTTCATTGAGCCACACATAGGAGTTGAGGGTTCAACTATTTGGGGGTTGATTGGAGATGCATTTGGTGGAGACCTATAGGGGTAAATTGTGCTATAATTTGGAACCATTTTGGCA
This sequence comes from Pinus taeda, assembly GCA_000404065.3. Lineage (NCBI taxonomy): Eukaryota > Viridiplantae > Streptophyta > Pinopsida > Pinales > Pinaceae > Pinus > Pinus taeda. Next base: position 88,159 of record APFE030722535.1, read on the forward strand.
GGGAAGAGTAGTCATTCCTTCAGGTGGGCTGAAAATTCCCAGTCATTGATGGAGCAAGAGAAATTGGGGTCAATTTCGATGGTCAAAACTAGGACAAACCCTTTCATGGTTTTGGTGGGTTATTTGAGTGGAGATCGAAGTGATTTACCATAATGGTCTAGGAACCATAAGTGGGTCAAACAATAGATATTTTATAGCATATAGGGAAGTGTCTCTAGGGCACAACAAGGCATAGCTGAAGGTACACATTCCAATTTATGGGAAATGCACTTTTCCACCTCTGCCTTATCTAGCTTGGCTTTTTGGCAAGTCCAGGTGCACTCATACCAAACCCCCATTACAGTACAATTATATTTATTAAAATGGCCCAGCTATGTGTTATTTCTGGTGGTATTTTGCATGTTCTCTTATATGATTTAATTTCTCTGTGTGTACATTCTTATTTGCTTGTTTATCATTGCATTTTCGTAGTAGGAATATTACTTTGGTATCGTAGGAATGGTATTGGCCAGTTGTGGGTCTAAAGAAAAGTGAATCAGGAACAGACGTCATAGGTACCATGAAAGGTCTAATAGTTGCTATTGGAAGGAAGTAAAATACAACAAGTGAATTGATGGAGCAATGTTCTATATCTACCCTAGAAGTGGTTGAACTATTGGAAGCTTGGTTATTAGCAAGGAAAGAAATGAGGATTTGCAAGCTTGAAGCCCAAGATTGAGGAGATAAGGATGAAAGGGTCCTTAGAGATGAAATTTTTGTTGAAGAAGTCATCCCTTCAGTGTGAGAGTCGAATAAGGAAGTGACAACTCCTATATTTGAAGGTAAAGTCCAAGATAAGGGGGCTAAGGGCCAAACTAGAGAAGCAAAAAAGGTAGCTGAAGATACTAGAGGAAGGGAAGGTCTAATACACTCAATTGAAAAGACAGATCATGATGAGATATTAGTGGTGCATACTAAGGCAATTACATATTGGGGAAATAAATTTATGGGGAAGGGATTAACCCAGACAGAAGAAATAACTATTGTGACTAAAAATGAAGTCCAAGCATGTGGTATCAATAAAAACATAAGGGAGATAACACTTGCGTAAATTGAAGAAATTTATGATAAGTTGGGGTTTAAAATGGTACATGAATCTTACTTAGATCACAGAGTTCTCTAGGAGGTGTCCACTAGTGATTTGAATCTCTTAGCTACTAGAATTAACCAAGATATTTTACTTATTTCATGTTAGCAGAATTGCATGTGAAAGAGTATGAAAAACCACATGTGAATACTTTAAATAAGAGGAAACATAATGACAACCACCAAATGAAAGGACACACACACATTGATAACATATTTCACCCAGTGCGCGTTACATATCCAAACCCGCTGTCAAAAGTGGGGAGGCTACTTCATTAAATGATGCAAGGTGATGATGATGTACATGGTATATTCTTTGTCATCACAAGGAAAAACTCCGTCAACTAGAGTGGCATTTCTTTCCATGAGATGTTCTCCTACAAGAACTCTCACTCATCTGGGCCCTCCTTCAGCATGAAAATATATCTAATTCTCACATGAAGTGCCATAGGAGTATCCTCCAACAAAATAGTAAATAAGGATCTCAAAAAAATAATCATCATCTCAACAAATCAAAAGAAAGACATGGAATCACTGCACCATATACCTCCACTTCTAGGGATGGCCTAAAAATGCACAACTCTACTAAAGAAATCAGTTTAACCATTGGATTCGTGGTGAAAATTCATGTCAAATGACTGTAAACTAGACACCTTTCTGACATCATCAAAATCTGGAACATTGGGAATCTTAAAGATTCCTTCTCCCTGTTTGACTAGAGTTTCTCTGCTCAGGTGACAAATATGCCTTCACCAGGTGCTCCTTGTGAAAAACTGAGTAATTTGAGTATAAATTCAATTGCGTTCTGAAACTGTCAAAATCAACCCTTAGGGAATCTTTAAGATTCCTCATGATTCCACAAATATTCCTCTCTACATTCTCACTGAATATCTGTTTCACATATCCAAAAATTGATCATGCCATTAGACTCCTTTTGAAATTCAGGTTCATTTGAGTATAAATTTGGCATGATTTTGGCATTGTGAAAATTTGGCACAAAGGGAATCCTTTAGATTCCTCATGATTCCACAAAGGTTCCTCTTTTCAAGTTGACTGAATATCCACTGCTTAGATGAGGAAACTAGTTACACCATCATATTCCTTGTGCAAAATTGAGAAAAATGAGTATAAAGTTGATATGCTTATTCCTCTAACAAAAATCAGCCTCTAAGGGAATCTAAAGATTCCTCCCCTGCATTAGAGAATATTCTTCTTGAAATCCATGCCAAGCATGGTTCCACTTCGTTAGCATCAATGCACACTCCTTCTTCCCCCTCTATCAATTGAAATGAACTGGGTTTTATAAAAAAAGTTTGAGTGGGTATTACAAAGGTGCTCGATTGACATACTAGTGGGCTGGTTTATTTAAAGTAGATGGTTGGGGGTGGGCTCGGTTCAAAACCCGCCCCCCCATTTTGATTGTCATTGAATTTATTATGGTAAATTATTGGTGTACGAGCATGTATTCGATTGGTTACAACCATTACCAGCAAACCATTGGTCATATGTTGATTTTTTTTAAATTCAAACTATATATATACTATGGTTATAACCTCTCATTACATACATTGGAGTCGTGATTGTAACCACATTTCATTTTTGTTTTATAATATATCCAATCAAAACATAAAATGAATTTTTTAATTGTTATAACAACATTTTAATATATTTTTGGTTTTATATCGTTTTGTTGTCATATGGTTATATTTTTATATTATTGTATTTTGTCTTTTATGGAATTATTATATTTTCTTTTTTTTGGTCTTTGTGCAAGAACAAAAAGCCAATGGATGAGCACCAAGTGTTAATGGACGATGGTATGCCATGTATGTCATGGGTTCCACCTGCTAACTAGGATGCCATGTGGCACACTATGGGCCCTCTTTTTGCATGTCTTGTCAAACTTTAAAGAGCCATAAGTTGGTCATACGAACTTAGAATCGAGTGTCGTCTACGCCACCAGAATCATAATGACAAGCAATACAACTTGGTATTGGTATGGATAAGTTTTTGCGAATTTTATTTTCCATCCTTTATGGAGGCACCTTTGACTTCTGAGCATTTCTGGAGCCACCTAGACCATTCCTACCCACTGAGGAGATTTTGGTCCCCCAATAGAATGAAAATATTTGGCAACTATTGTGTTACGTTGTCTACACAAAAAGTGTCCTGAAAGCTCATATTTCCTTCTCCTTCACTCCTTTTCTTTGAAGCCATAAGTGATCAATCGACACCTACATCCCCTACAAACATGTAGTACAATATTTTCAAACTACATGTTCAATTACATGGCTAATCATGACCCAAACATCCTGATACATTCCAAGAGTTTATAATATACACTCTTTGTTGAAGTGTACACCATACTAGAAAACAATACCCCAACTATCAAGAAAAGGCCAAAAACGTCATCATTTCTTTAATAAGCGATGGAAAACACATCATCACTTTTCCAATTATATAGTTATACATGATTTAAAAAATGAGACCAGGAAAAGCTAACATATATAGTAAAACCATCTCTCACTCACCATGGTGAATGGGTCATCTCCTTGTGGCGATTTTCTTGTTGAACATCTTCACCAGCTAGTTCCTACACAAGTGATTTGTCCTTGAGATGTTTCTCTGGATTTAGCCTTGAACATGTGGCTCTTTGATGTCCACCTATATTGCAATGATTTCAAAAATTATTCTTCCTCAAGACTTTCTTAACCTTGTCCCTTGCCTGATGAGGAGATTTCCTTTCATGTCTTGTCCTCTTTATTGCTGCAATTCTCTTCTAGCACTCGAAAATCACGTGCTTATGCAAGCCACAAAAATTACATCATTTTTTACACCTTCATTTCTACTCATAATTAAAAATATTCTTGTAATCAAAATGAACTTTAGAGTACTCAAACTTTTTATACCTCTCTTGGTTGTCTTTGATGCAATCCTAGAGATAAGAGCTTGCCTTAGCTCTTCCTCTGTAATGTGCACTTTCATGGGAGGATTGTGATTTGTTCCCATCACCCTCTTTCCTTGATGATTTTGACTATGCCTTGGAAGATTTTATTACCTTCGATTACTCTCCTTCAATGTACCCCATCTTGGTAAGGAGTCTCATGACAGTTCCTAAAATGGCTACCTTAAGGCTTCCAATAGAAATAACGTCATGTGAAAATGAAATTAACAAATGATCAACATTTTTTACCTCAGTTATTGATTCTAAAGCAACTGATGATGGCTTCTCTAAGACTTCGTTTCACTTCAACTCCTCCAAGGCCTCTTCCATCAATTGTAACTAAAGCAACAATCTCTACTTCTCCTCTTTTTCTTCTTGTACAATTCTCCTCAACTCAAGATTCTTTACTTGAAGACTCTAATTTCTCTCCTCATTTTAATGATGAGAAGTTGATGAAGAAGAAAAATAATCACTAGAAGATGGAGATGTAGCATAATCATTTGCCCTTTCTTTCTCTTGTTCATCTCTTGTCATTTTCTCCTAGTAATTTTCATACATTAAATCTACCATGTTGGCCATCCCATAGAATACCTTGTAGCTATATTTTTTGTTCTCCATTTTCCTTCTTATCGCATATTAAATCTTTAGTTATCATTCACACTCTCAATTCACACCAGTGGGAGGACCGTTCTGATACCAAATTTGATCTGCATCTCTCAGCTACTAGAATTAACCAATATTTTTTACTTCTATGATGTTAGTAGAATTGCATGTGAACAACTATGAAAAACCACACGTGCATACTTTAGGAAAGTGGAAACATAATGATAGCCATCAAATCAAAGGACACATGCACATTGATAGTGGGGTTCACCCAATCTATGTTACGTCTTCAGGCCTAATGTCAAGATTTGGGAGGTCACTTCATTAAATGCTGCAAGATGATGATGATGTACATGGTATATTCTTTTTCATCATAAGGATAAACTTTGTCAACTACAATGGCATGTCTCTCCATGAGACATTCTCCTACAATAACTCTCACTAGTATGCAACCTCCTTTAGCATGACATCATATTTAATTCTCACATGAAGTGAGATATGAGTATCCTGCAACAAGATGGTAAACAAGGATCTCAACAACAAAATCATGATCTCAAAAAATCAAAATAAATACATGCCATCACTGCATCATATACCTCCACATCTATGGATGTCTTGGAAGTGCACAACTATGCTAAGGAAATGGATTGCAGTGTTGGATTTATGGTGTGAAATTGTCTCAAATGACAGTAAGCTCGGCCCCTTTTTGACACCATCAAAATATGGACCATTGAGAATTTCAAAGATTCCCCAAATATTCCTTCTTGCTTGTTTACTATATTTATGTTTCTCAGGTGAAAAATGTTACTTCACCACTTCGCTCCTTGTAAAAAACTAAGTAGCTTGAGAATAAAGTCAGCTTGGTTCTAAAAATTTCAAACATTGGCTCTTACAAAATCTTTTGGATTCCTTATGATTCAAAAAGATTTGTCTTTGCATGTTGACAAGATATTTTATGCTTAGACTCAAAAAATGATCATGCCATCAAACTCTTAGAGAAATTCTGATGACACCAGTAGATGACACCATAACATTCCTTGCAGAAAAATGAGAAAAATGAGTACAAATTTGGTATACTTATGCCTCTATCAAAAATCAGCCTCCAAGGGAATCTAAAGATTCCTCCACTGCATCACAAAATATTCTTGTCCAAATCCATGCTAGGCATATTTACACTACCTCGGCATATGTGTGCACTCCTCTATTCCCCTTGGTCAATTGAAATGAGGTAGGTTTTATAAAAAAGGTTTAGGGGGTATTACAAAGGCTCTCGTATGGCAAACTAGTGGATGGGTTTATTTAAATTAATTGATTGGGGACAGGCTGGATTCAAAACCCTCCGCCCCATTTTTCCTTTTGTTGAATTTATTATGGAAAAATTTTGGCGTGCGGGTGTGTGTTTAGTTGGTTATAACCATTTCAAGTAAAGTGTTGGTCATATGTTAATTTAAAAATAAATAAATCAAACCATATATATAATATGGTTATAACCTCTCATTACATAAATTCGAGTTGTGGTTATAACAACATTTCATTTTTGTTTTATAATATAATAAATTGTACAATAAAAATATTTTTTTGATTGTTATAACAATATTTTAATATAATTTTTGTTTAATATGGTTTTGTCCTTATATGGTTATATTTTAATATTTTATTGTCTTTTGTGGAATTATTATATTTTCTTTCTTTTGTCTTTTTTCAAGAGTAAAAAGCCAATGATTGAGAATCAAGTGTCAATGGATGATGGGCTTCCATGTACGTTGTGGGTCCCACCTACTTACCGGAATACCATTTGGCACACTTTGGGCCCCTTTTTTGGTCTATCGTGTCAAACTTTAAAGAGACATAAGTTGGTCATAAATACTCGAATTTGACTGTCATATGCGCCACCAGAATTGTAATGATGAGCAATACAACTTGGTATTGGTTTGGCTACATTTTGAAAACTTTTATTTTCGAGCCTTTCTAGAACCACCTTTGACTTCTGAGCCTTTCTGGAGCCAGCTAGATCAAATAGGAATAAGATTCAACATAAAAATACAATATAGTTTACTAGAGTATGCATAAGGCCACTAGAGGTTTGCAACAATTACATAGGGAGTGTGCTCATATTATTGGTTGACTTGAGACTAGTTTTGAGGTACCCTTGGAAAATATTTTTCAAACACAGCTCCAAGGAAAGGTTGTGTTTTCTGAAGAAAGGAGACATAAATCTGTTGTTTGTATTACCCTTCAACCACCTTATGAAGCTAGGAAGGTTCTTGTCAAAGTTAAAAATGGATTGCTTATGTAATGGTATCTGCAGGAGGTAATTAGAGGAACTGAACTATACCCAATATCAAGGTTATTTCGATTCCCATATTTCTCTGATGAGATTGATATTCTCTTGTGTAATTTGAACTATGTTTAGGGTTCGCCATTGGGAAACAAGGGTTGTGATTATATAAAAGGACCTTTAGTCTGTGCTAAAAATAGAGACATCATACCACAAATCAATGATGAGGAACTAGAGTAGGGGAAGCAATGGTTAAATAATTGATTTATGATGAGGTATGAGATTGAAGAAAACCCTTCAATAAACCGGGTCTTCAAACTTGCAACAATAAAAATATTTAGACATGGAGTTCATGGCTTGGTAATTAGTCAAATGAAGAGTAAGTATTTCAATCAAATGGTTTCAAAAGTGATGCTATCCATTCAACATCATGTATGGTTTTTTTCTCACCCAGGAAAATTACAAAATTGTCATGGAGGTGCTCCAAGTCTCTATGCTATTGATGGCAGCACATATTTTAACAATAAGCGTGACAAATAGATTATAGTTCCTGGAATTTGAGATCTTGAGGCTAGCACGTTTGATGAAGTGCAGATGCTTGGAAGGAAAGTCCTCACATGACATATGACTGGTAATAAGCCAACATAATTACCCTCCATATCAAAGAGCTTGAATCCATGTGGCCACATTTACTCAAGACAACAACAGTTGAAGGCTCGAATTCTAGGTATCTACTCGAAGATTGAAATCATTTCTATTTTTATGAAAGGATTCATCAATCATATTTATCTCTTCTAAACATGTTGTGATCGTGAAACGAAGATGATAGTTGTGAAGGCTTGGGTGGCTAATTAATTTATACTAGCCATAAATATCCGGTGTAACAATGTTGTTGGGATACATATTAAAGGAATTGCTCAAAACTATACTTTCATGTTGTCTCTATGAAGGCAAGGAGATCCAAACATAACATGAAGCCCAACCAAGAAATCTCATTTAACTTGGGGACTTGAGGTTATTATGGATTTCAAAATTTCTAGGCCACAATATTCTATATACCAAATGAAAGCCTTTAACTCAATAAGAAAGAGGGAAAGAGTTCCCATAATCTTACCAAATGGAGACTGTAGAGTTCATTGCTAAGGGGAAGAAAAAGTGAGATTAGATGTATGTAATAGGTAACTGAATGTTGACGGGAGAGTTAGATAAATGACTAATGAGATTGTTTGTAATCTAAAAGAGGTCATCAGTGAAATGGCTATGAATAGTATTCGAGTCATAGCACATGGATACCAAGTTTTAAACAAAACATTGCATCCTCAGAATGAGGTGTGGAGATCTTCATGGAAAATACAAGGTACAAAACTCACAATCATTGTTATCATTGGCATAAAGGATCCTTGTAGACCTAGAGTCATCCAAGATGTTTCTAAATGTAATAGTATTTGACTAAAGTTTTACATGGTAACAGGGATGATCTTATAACAACAATTTTAATTTTCTAGGAGTTTGAAATCTATTCAAATGATGGAATGGAAATAAATGGTTTTTACATCCACAACTATAGTAACAAATATATCGTTACAAGCCTGAAAAACTACAGGTATTGGCTCGTTCACTTCCATCTCACAAGTTACTAGTGGTTCAAGAGATGAAAGAGAATCGTAAAGTTGTTGAAATAACTAGAGATGAGACAAATGATGCATTGAAACTTTGTGAGGCTAATATTGGTCTTGCAATGGGTATCTTTGTAGCAAAAGTTTCCAAGGAAAGATTTGAAGTAATTACCTTTCATGACAATTTTGTTTCATTGGTAAAGATGGTGCGACAAGGACCTGTAGTTTATGAAAACATTCAAAAGTTCCTACAATTTCAGTGAACAACTAATGTTGTAGCTTTAGTGATTAATTTTGTGGTAGCAATATCTAGCAGTAGTGTGCCTCTATAAACAATACATATGTTATAGGTAAACTTGATCATGGATGCACTAGGAGCACTGGCACTTGCAACTGAAATTTTCATGTACTACATCTGCAACATTATTAGAAGTGAAAATTTGGATATTCCTAATCATGGTTATCTGAATAGTGCCTCTATACAAATTATTGAAATCCTTGTGTTTCGGATAAGCCCTACAAAGAAAACAAAGATGGTTCCAACCCTATTTTACACAAGTCATAAGTATGTGACCGTATCTCTAAAATAAACCTCCATCTTAGTAGTCATTACATTTCTAGCAAACATTGCAACTTTGATGATGAGAAAGGAAGAAGAAAAAGCTAGTTTGGATGGAAATACCATGGCCCAAATAAGTATGTTTTTGGGAACTTTTTCACAAGCTATTGTAGAATGCACTAAAAATTCCTCAGTAAAAAGTAATAACAATGAAAACACCAACAGAGAAATGGCCAAGGACCTATTTGAGAGATTTCCTCTTCTATTTTGATTAAACATGACATTAGCAAGATCAATTTAAATCACTGAATGCTCCCAAGATGAATATGATACGAAAGAAAGAATTTGGAGCATTGTCCAAATTGCTAGTAGAATTATTGCCTATGTGATTGATCAGGCGATCTATGAAAAATGGGATGTCAAGGAATATTACTTATCGTGGACTTATTGTGCCCATATTTCTTGTCAGGTATCAAACATTAAAGGAAGGGATCCTATTAAATCCTTCTTGGGAAAATTAATCAACAAAAATAAGGAAACCAAGGAAGTAGGAGGTATTAATGTAGATTATTTACAATTTTCTTTTCCTAATGGCAAGTATCGATCAACAATACAATTTCTTCCAACCTATGTTATCACAATAATGCGTCATCAACATGAACAAAATTTGTCTTCTTTGTATACAATGGTATTTCTAGACAACCCTACTTTGACAGAATAAACCATGAGTATACTTTCCATCTGAAGCCACAAGTAGCACCTTGGAGGGTCCAAATGCCCGTCTTTCCTTTGCTTAGTTTGGGGTAAATTAATGCTCCAAGTATTGTTTTCAGTAAGCATTCTAGTTGAGTCATGAAACAAGGAGAGATATTTAAATAGAAGAAGAAAACAAGAGCTCAACATGGGTGGAGAGTGGATAATTGACACTTATGGGACCTGGTACTAATTCCATATGGGTTTGTTTATGAAGTGGAAACCGATGATGACATTTCTTGAGGACAACCAATTTTTGGTGGGCATGACTATAATATCCCAAATTAATTGATTTTTGTTAAGAAGAATTTTTCTTTTGCAGTTTTGGGAATTAAGGGATGTTTTGGAATTAAAAATTTGGAAAGGATGGTTATGAGGAACCCAGATAAATTTTTTAGGAAGGAAGGCTCCCAAAAATTAGAAGAGGAAATGAACCAAAGTGCAAAGTGGAATTTGGGGCGACGTGAAAATGGAATTTGTACCTCTTGGGAGAGTTTGAATTGGTGGGAAGAGAAAGAGGAGGGAACTGGAATTACAGGGGCCACATGGAGGAAGAAAGGGAGCAACAAGATAAATGGATATAGAGGGCCTCAATTTTGGGTACCTTTTGCTCATTTGACAACCAAATCATTGTCTTCTCAAGCTACTTTGTTGAGTCAACAAAGTGTTGTTCAGCACATGAGATCTCCAAGAAAAAATATCACCCTACCTTTCGATGGGCTTTGAGTGTTATCCCTAGGAGGTTTTCCATTTTATGTTACAAATCCACTCCAAAGATTATACAGATAGATTCATCGGTTTTCCTTAGCAATCTAAACATAGAAAGAGATGTATGCACATCCTGAGTGAGAGTGTTGTGGAGCGGTGCTTTTTATTGACATTGGAGAGAGGAGTAGACACCGGATTTGCTCGATTTTTTATGGTTGAGTGGGCATATTTTTGGAAGGCTCTTGTTGTAGCCTCATCACCATTTTCAAGTGACTACGTGGTTCTGCACAAAGTCTCTCATTTAGCCATACATGGAAGTTTAGGGGTCAGGTATTTTGGGGTTGATTGGAGCTGCATTTGGTGAAGACCTCCAGGGGTAATTTTTTCTAGTATTTGAAACGTTTTTGGGATGGCATAGGAGTGATTCCCTTAGGTTGTATGAAAATTCCTAGTCATAGGTGGAGCAGGAGAAATTTGGGTTCAAAACTAGAACAAAAGCTTTGTGGGATTTGGTGGGTTATTGGAGAGGAGTCTTGGGTTAATTTCCTAGAATTTTCTGAGCACCGAAGGTGGGTCAAACAACAAATATTTTGCAGTAGACGGGGTAGCTTCTCCAGGGCAGTATGGCATAATTGAAGCTAACATTTCAGCATCTGGGCATTTCACTTTTCCATCAAGGGCTTGTCTAGCTTATATTTTTGGCAATCCTAGGTTCACTCATACCAAGCCCCAATTGTACTGCAATTATATTTAAAAAATGGCTCAGTTGGGTGTTATTTGTGGCGGTATTTTGGTTTTTCACTTATATAATTGAATTTTTGTGTGTGTAGATTCTTATTTTCTTGTTTATCACTGAATTTTCCTAGGATGAATATTATAGTATTCAATTCTAATACATGAGGAATTAAGTGGTCTTTTATTGAATATGACAAGATCCTCTTGGCCTTGATCACATTCTTGTTATTCTTTGTCTTGGTCTCTTCCTTTTTTGGTTCTAGGAGGTCTTTCTTGACATAGTCCAAGAGCTCATTCTCTTCTAGGATGAAAATTATTCTATACTTCCATGATCTAAAATTGTTTGCTCCATCTTGCCTATCTTCTATTATGAAATTGGGCACCATCTTGTAAATCACAACTTAAATTAACTTATTTTCAACTATGGGATAGCGTTTGTCTTAATATGTACTTCACTTTAAGAAAGCCTTTTGTTTTGTTTTATATGGTAGAAAATACCATGTGCCAATGGTTTACCAAAACCATGGACTTATAAACTAGAAACAACCAAAAAAAAAAGAAGAAAACCAAAAGATACATGTTTTTTTTTTTATCCAATAAAATAAACTTTACGGATTGCTAACAAATTGTTTTATGAAGTTATTTGGAAAATATCATGGGCTCTTTACCAGCTCTTGGATATCATGTTGAATTCTTTCTTGATTTTAGATATTTGTAATTATTGCCTTATGATCAATAGTTGTACACTTGAAAAATTCTCAACCTTCACTTATTTTTATGAATAAGTAAACATTATTAGATTAATGTAATGTATATGATATATTTGTTGATGTTTAATTAAAAAAAATCTCAAAAATTATGTAGTATATATATTGGAGATGTCTCTTCATTAATAGACATGTTTTTTTT